>PVKU01004778.1:0-138425 GCA_004027475.1 Anoura caudifer
CTCTCCTTCCTGTCTTTTTTCCTTTTTAAAAGTAATTTTAAAAAGAAGAGGAAAAAAGACTGGCAAAGGGAAAAACAATGGCCTTCTGACTCACTATTTTCTTAGCTATATTCTTCAGAGGAAAACACTTAAAAATCAGTGATACCTATTTTTGCTTCTTTGGGTCTCTAAATAATACACGTATCTGCTATTTCTTTTTTGATCCATTTAAAATATTATCACTGATTTCTCCACTACCTTCAGCTAACTTTATTCAAGTGACAGTCGGCAGTTTTGTTATCTCATTTACTAGCTCACGAAAGCCTCACCGCTATTATATTTCCCAAGACTGAGAAATTTGCTCTAGGTTGTAAAGAAAGCAAGGGCAGGAACGTGGGTTCTACCCACGCCTACTGTTGTTCCCACTGCTCTGTCTTACCGCCTTAATTGTCCTAATGACAATAGAAGGTGTTTTCTGTTAATTCCAAAAACAAAAACACGCCTGGAGCCCTACTCTCTTCCAGTTTTTCTCTTAGACCTTCCCCTTAAACACATATATACTCCAAAGGCAAGAGACAATTTTGTAATTTGCTATTGCCACTTATCAGAAGTACTTTTGGCATGACCAAATATTGACAATAAGCTTGTTTATTGCGCATTATATTCAAATGGATATGACAGAATTTATATAACTACTTTTTCAATATTAGGAGTTGAATTATTTCCAGTTTTTTTTTAATTTTAATTGTTGTTCTTGTACAGTTTTTTTTGTCTTTTACTCCCATCCCAGCCCACCGCCCCAGCCCTCCTATTTCCAGTTTTTAATATAAAAATATTGTTGCACTGAACAACTAACTTCATAGTTACAGCATTATCCTAGCTTAAATTTTACTTTGAATAAGGCCCCAAGTGAAGGGTTACTGTGTCCAATGAGATGAGCATTTTATATGATTCTTAACGTAGTCTATGCCAAAGTTCTTATCAAATGTATATACTTTTTGGTCTTTTGCCCAATTATCTATTTGGATCTTGATTTTTAAACCAGTGCAATGAACTCATTATAATATCAATATTAAGTCTCCATCTGTCCCGTTTGCCACCATCTTCTCCATTTTCTTTTTAATAATTTTGGCTATTTTCATTTATCATCATATAGCAAAATCCTAATTTCTTTTCAACTAATTTCAGCTTCAGAAAATAAATAGACAAATATATTACAACACTGTACTTCTAAACCTTTATTTCTCTATAATAATCTGTACTTTAACCATAGTTTTCAGACTAATCATAAATATTGCTTGTTATCCTACTTATTTAGCTAGGCGAATTCAATATAGGAAGTTGCTCTTTGAGATTCCCAGTAGAATCTCAAAGATCTTTCCCCAAGATCTCTAATGTTTTTGCTCATTCATTAACAAAGTTTTATTAAAAACAT
The DNA here is from genome assembly GCA_004027475.1 of Anoura caudifer. Taxonomy (NCBI): domain Eukaryota; kingdom Metazoa; phylum Chordata; class Mammalia; order Chiroptera; family Phyllostomidae; genus Anoura; species Anoura caudifer. Next base: position 1,415 of record PVKU01004778.1, read on the forward strand.
ACTTTGCATCAGTCCCTATGCTTGGAACTGGGGATATTAGCAGCTTCTAACAGAGCATGAGATATGTGTGTAAACAAGAGGATTAACTCACTGTGAGGAGTAGTGTATTCAAGATTTCTACACTGTAAGGTCGTGGCAGAAAGCAAAGTATGACTAACTGCAGAAAGACGGATCAAAGACGACTCCCCAGAGAAGGTAACTGAGGTGTGTCCTTATTTTCTGGAAGGATAAAGGCAGAGGGAACAGCATGTGTGGAAGCCAGGAGGTAGAAATAGCACTGCCCCTTGCAGAGACGTTTAGGTACCTTCACTTTAAGGCCAGATAATCACCCACAAGAAAGGGGGAATTGAAAGATGAGGCTTGAGGAAAACAGGGGCCAGGTCATAGAAGGCTTCCTGACCAGATCAGCATTTTAGAGAACTCACTCTGGAAGATAGACTAAGAAAGCCAAGCCTGTAGGAAATAAAAAGATTAGTGCCACAAGGGTGCCAGTGATGCTTCAAAAGGCTAACATTCGTTACGTATATTCACTTTGTCGTCCTTAATTATCAGACATAAAACACCGCGTTCCCACTGGCACCATGGACTGCAAGAGACAGCTGGTGTCTACACATTGAGCTAATGTCATTCCAGCTAAAAACCAAGAAAACCAGTCAATCAGCCTCTGTAGACCGGTCCTGAGGCAAGTTTCAAACTTCATTAAGCTTCCAAACTATTGAAAATCACTGTGGCATTCCTGCATCCCCAGCCCCCACCCGCACACCTCTAGCTCCAGTCACCACCTCTAGGAATCCCAAGATCAACTCCACAGTCAAGGTCCTCCAACTATAATGTGATTAATTTCAGCAGAATAACCCGTCTCCAAAAAGCCAGCTGGATTCTTCTCTTTGATGGAAAACTCTTTAAAAAGTGGGTCTGGAATCCATTCTAAAGCATGCAAAAATAAACTCACCCCTGCCCCTCTTAAGGCACTGGTGGGGCGGAGGAAAAGGGTGCTGCCCTACAGTCTTACAGTTCATCCTCGAGGTCAAAGTGTTAACCATGTCTGGCTGAGTTTACCCACACCAAAGAGAATACCTTAGAAACTGCAAATGTCACGAGTTTTGTCATGCTCGGAGAGTCATGCAAAGGGATGCCTGGAGCTGTCACCACCAAGCACTGGCTTGTGCAGCCTGGTGGGAAATCGTCCTCCCTGGGCGTCCACGTCCACAAAAGATCCGTCACCACTCAACCGACTCCAGAAGTGGATCAAAGGAGAGACCCCTTCTGCTCTGTGAGTCTTCGGTGAAGGAAGGCGGCTGGTAGAGCTCTAGAAGGGGGTATTTATGATCCCACTGTTTCTCTGGAGGCAAGCAAATATTTTGAATACTATTTAGCACACCAGCTAACCGACCGTCTGCAAAGTCTTATGAGAAAGAGCCAACTGTTAAAGTAGTTCATTTCTCTCTTCCAAACTTAAAATATCAAAAAAAAAAAAAAAAGGTGTTGGGGGGGAGGATGATTAGAGGTTAAGCCACATCTATCATAAGGTATTGAAATACATTCATTTCTGAAGGATCAGCATCCTTCATGGGTTCATCTTGCTGTGCCCCCTGATTATAAGCTTGGGAATCCCCAGGTTAGTCTTTTGCTTGACCCACGACCCTTTTCACTCAGCTGTCCATGTTCAATCTCAACTTTCCCTGCATTTTAGCCTCCACTTCCACTGCTGACCCCGGAATCTGAGCCTGTCCTAGTGACTTCTTCCTGGAGCTTCTCACTCTTAAGTGAGGCACTTGCTGCAGAGACACCTCTGCCTGGATATCACCGGAGGTGTCTTGAGCTGAAAAAACCCAGAACCAAATTTGCTTCTCCCTCCCCACCCCCATCCCTGCAACCCTCTATCCAAGATGCTGACCCGAATACCCATATAGTTATCCAATAAAGGCTGAAACCTGGACAAATCAACAACTCCTCATTCTTTCTCGTCTGCATGAAGTCAACGGCCAAACCCTATTGATTTTACTTCCTAAATCTTTTAAAACCTATTGTTTCCTCTCCACTCCCTGCTGCCCTGCTATCACCTCATCCCCAGGTTATTAGAGTAGCTTCCTAACTCATCTTCTGTATCCAGAAGTGCCCCAAGGCAAGGTCCTACCAGTGTGTTCATGCCATTACAGGTTTTTGTAAAATCTGCAAAACAATAAAATTTAACCACAACAGGCTAAGAGCCTTGTGTCCTGCACCAGCTTCCCTGTGTCACACACCCTTTTCCACCAGAAGGCTTTTGAGTGACTGCAGGCATCTTTGGATTCAACCATAGGTGAGTTAAGGAGGGGATTTATTTAATTAGGGTATAGAATATATATCCATGGTACACTGGCACTTCCAAGAGTAGGTAAATTATCACCAAATGATTGTTCCCAACACTCAGTATGCTAACTCACTTGCAACATGATCATGCTCTAAGGCACCCAGCTTCAGAAGTACGTGAGCTGTGGAGGAGAAACAAGGTTGGAAAAGTATGGGGTCAGAACCCCGTCCGCAGAAATTTCTTCCAAATATTACAGCTCACATAGGAAAGAACTTGAGAGATTTCCCCAATTTTGATAACAATCCTAAACATGTATACAGCCATACCTTGGTACTTGTCAGCTTCAGAACTTGTCAAACCTGGTTCTCGTTGCATTTTGACGAGAAACAAATGTTTCAGCACTTGGTGCTTGCTTGGGACTCGGAACACTTGCTAGAGCTTGTATGAGTCATACCGCTCCGCAAGAGAAAATGCTTCATCGTTGGGTACTCTTTGGTTTTGGCACTTGTCATGAGTTCCAGAACGAATGAATGATGAGAACCAAGGTACCACTGTATATCATCATCAGTAACAAAATGCGAGGCTTTCTGTTTTTGTAAACTATCAATACTAAAAAATAAATTTCTATCAGCCACGCTAAAGAGAAAGAGCTCCACTTTCTCTAAAGGAAAAGACGGCAAACATGGTTGTCGTGGTTGTCATGACAATGGAACAGCACGCAGGCAATCGTAAGGAAAGAAGGATGGCAGAGGTGTTTCAAACAGTTAATAAAGCCAAACCATGTTATTAAGTTTTGTGATGATTTTAATCTTTTAAATTTGTGTAACTGTAATAATTTTTTTACTCATTTAAATGCACATTCATTTTCGTTGCCTCATTCCATACCCTTTCCGAAATGCACCCCAAGCATTTATGAAATGCACTACATCACGTTCTTCCAGCTCCTTCACATGGCATATTCGATAACATCAGTGCTCTTGGGGAAATGGGAGATAATGCCACCTGTATGTTAAGGAGAGAGTACAGCAGTGGCGGTTTGCCTTAGACTAGGAGAAGAGTCCCAGGTGCAAAAGAAAGCTGCAGATAGGTAAAAGTCCAACTGAGACTGGAAGGACAAATCCCTGTTCCAGCCAGTCCACACAGACATCCCCAATTCTCCTGCCTGGTTCCAGTGCGAGAGTGTGACGGTCAGAATGGCCAGGGCTGGTGGTTTGTAGAGCAGGGACCCTTGAACAGCAGCATGGAGGGAAATGGAGGGGAATGGGGAAAGACTCTAACAACCATCTATCATAAGAGCCAGGGAAGGTCAAGGAAAGTATGAGTTATAGGGTGGAAAGAACTAGCTAAAAATATAGAATAAAAACGTGAGGTTACGATAAGGCCATGTAAATATTTGTTTTACAATTGATTTGGATTTTTTTTCTATGTAAGGCATAAGAAAAGCTATTTCAGAAAGAAAACTACTCTAAAAATAAACCTGCCACCAACACTACGGCTAGGTGTATACCCAAAGGAATTGAAAGCAGGGCTTGAGCACATACTTGTGGCCTGATGTTCAATGTAGCCTCATTCAAAATAGCCAAATGATGGAAACCCACATGTCCATCAGGAGGTGAATGAGATAAATAGATAAACAAAATGTGGTACATGCAGATGATGGAACATTATTCAGCCATAAAAAGAAATGAAATTCTGATACACGCTATAATGTGGATAAACCTTAAAGACATTATGCTAAGTGAAATAAGTCAGACACAAAAGGAAAATATTGTATGGTTCCACTTATGGGAAATATCTAGAGTAGGCAAATTCACAGAGACAGGAAGTAGACTAGAGGTTACCAGCGGCTGAGAGCAGGAGAAATGAGGATTTCTTGCCTCATAGTTAGGGGTTCTCTCTGGGGTGATGAAAATTTTGGAAGTAGCAGTGATAATTATACATTATAAATGTAATGAATGCCATTGATTTCTACACCACTGAATACCACTGTAAGTGATATTAAAAAGCAGAATATTGGGGAATAAACATAATAAGAAGTAGACAAGAACTATTTTAAGAAACCTTAAAATGGGAAGGACATCAGAGAAGACTTGAATAGATTAAAAAAGCCTTTTCTTGGCTAAGACTCAATCTTGTAAATATCACCCCTAATTTGATGTGTACATTTAATACAAAACTAATCAAACATCAACAGGTATCTTGCAGTTTTGTTTGGAAGTTGATAAAATAATACCAATGTTTATATGGAAAAGGAAACTTGCAGGAATAGCCAGGGAATTTCTGAAAGACTAAAGATGGAAGACTAGTCCTCCTGGATAACAAAACATAGTAAAGGCAACAACTAAACCAGTTTAGTATAGGAAAAGGAGGGGAAAAAAATCAACGACAAAAGGAAGTTCAAAAATAGACTCAAATACTTAAAGAAATTAAGCAGGTCACGAAATGGCAACATCCAATCAGCGGCAAAGTGATGGATAAGTTAGTGACAGGTTCTGGGGTCACCAGCTAGTCACTGAAGAGGTGAATAAAGTTAAATCTCTACCTAACTCTTAACAACAACAGTCACAAAAATTCCGTGTACCTCAACATTTAAATGTAAAATGTGAAATTGAAGATCCAAAGCACTCCAGGAGAATATAGAGTGGGGAAGCAGCCGTAGGAGAGTCTGAATACAACCAGCTCCGTTACCTTCACAAGCCACAACCCCTCTCACCGAAGTCGAAGTCGCTGCAAATGCCTTCTAATCGGTTTTCCTTCCCTACCCTGGGGCTGCCTCCGAGTGCCTGGTCTCAGCATTGCCACCTGAGCCATCAACTGCTCTGCTAGGCTCAGTTCCACAAGGAGTTCCCATTTCATTCAGAGTAAAAGCCAGTCAGTCTTACAACAGCCCCTGAGGCCCCGAGGGGTCAGTTCGCCATTATCTCTCTGACGTCATCTCCTACTATTCTCTCCCTTCGCTTAACAGCTCCAGCCATACTGGCCTCCTTGCTAAGTCCTTAATGCCACGTACTTTCCCAGGCTGCATTCTGCGTGGACGGCTCTGGCCCTGGATATCCTGCACGGCTTTTCACCACGTTAAAGTCTTTGTTGCAGCTTCACCTGATCCTCAAGGAGGCCTATATACCGGGTCTGGCAGAAGTAACACTTGCTTGAGTGTGGTTGGCAGGGTAATAATATGTGTGTAATAATTTATAGTTGTCATTTGAACATTTCACCTAAAATGGCATATGGCGTGCTTGAGTGTGATATTGTTATGTTACAGAATGACATGCTTATGACTTTGTAATAACAGGACCCTGTTATTTGTGCTGGACCCTGTGTATATAATACCAAGCAGCCAAAACCGCACCTGGCATATTGAGAGAACTTGCTAAATATTTGCGGAATTATTTGTGAATAAACAAACAATGTGGGTAACGTCAAATAATGTCTAAAACAATTATAATAATGCCTTATAGTTTTTTTTCCCCTAAGAGGGAGGTAGAATGCATTTAGAAATCTAAATCCAAGAGAACAAAAATGCTTGACCCGGTATCACATATGTCAAGAGAGACGTTCTGGTTGTGTGGAGGAAGTGAAGGCACTGATGAACTTGAAATTGTTGTAAGTTAAAACTGAATGTTCCAGTTTTTTTGAGGGCCGGACATCTAGGAGTACATACTGTGTGAACCTATTTATATAAAGTGAAAAAAAAAAAGTGAAACTAACCTACGGTGACAGAGGTCAGGACGGTGGTGAACCCAAGGGATGGAGGGAGGTTAACAGCCAGGAGGCAGCCTGGGAGGCTGCGGGGGTGCCGTGTGCTGGTTCCAGGGGTGTGTTCGCTTTGCCTAAAATTTCCTGAGCCATACACTTAGGAGCTGTGCCTTTTTCGGGGGGTACATATTTTGTACTTCAGTAGGTAACCACTAATGAGATAAAAATACAGTGAATAACTTCTAAACTGGGGAGAAAGGGTGAAATAAGGGGAAAAGAACTCAAACAATCCAAAAGAAAGTAATAAAGTGAAGACGAAACAGAAAAGGTGGACAAATAGATTATTATAAAATAAGATGGTTGAAATTAATTGATGTGTATCCAGAATCATAATGAATGAGATGAATAAATACACTAGTTAAAAGACAAAAATGTTCTAACTGGATTTTTTTTAAAAAGTCCACCTATAGGGGACACATTTATATATGTTGAAATTAAAGCACTGTGAAAGAGAATTTAAAAAATTTAAAAAGTGACAGAACTACAAAGAGAAATATATAAACAACCCTGTCAATAAGTAATAGAATAAACTGACAAAAAATTAGGGAGGATAACAAAAACATCAACAGCCCCACTGATAAGCTTAATCTAATGAGCACGTATACAGATTATACACAACAAGGATAAAACCTAGTCTTTTCAAGAATACACGGAGTATTTGTTCACATTGGTGTATACCAGGCTCTAAGATTAGGGTCAATGAATTTTAAGGGATTGGTATCATACAGACTATGTTCTCTAAACAAATGCAAATATGTTAGAAACCAACAAACCAGACAAATACTTATGTTCAACAATTGAAAAACCCACTTCTGAATATTTCAAGGGGCAAAGAGAAATCAAAATAAGCATGTTTAGAAGCAAACTATAATTCATATATTAAAACTTATCAGATGGAGCTACAGCATTACTTGAAGCAAATGTATGACCTTGAGTATTTATATTAGAAAATGAGAAGGCCGGATGAAAAAGCTAAGCTTCAAACAAAGGAAGGAAATAGTAAAGGTAGGAGCAGAGAGCTCTCAGGAGAGCAGGCCTGCGAGAGAAGGCGTGGGCATCCTCACGCCAAATCCTGCAGCAGTCAAACCCGTAGTGAAAAATAACATGAGCAACATTTTAACCCTCTGTTTGAAAGTTTAATGAAATAGACAAATTCTTAGATAAGTCTAGATCACATTTTTCGGTACATTTAATGCATTTTATTATATAGATTTTAACACTTACGCTTAAGTTGAGACTAGAGCATACTTAACAGAAAAACAGTCCGTACCACCCATACCATTTACAGGCAGAAAAACCTGTGTTTTTTTAACTTCAAAACTCAGGTGACTGAGCAGAAAAACTGTGGGTTTTTTTTTTTTTTGAACCCACAGCAGAGACAGGAAACCCCACCTGAGTGCTGTTGGATGCCTCAAAAGGTCACAGCATCATCAGCAGGACTAAGCAGTTCAGGTGGCAGGCCAGAAGAAACAGCAAGCACGGCCCCAGGTAGAATGACAGCTGACGTTTGCACCTTGCTCCCGATGCCCACAGGTGTTCTCCCCTACACTTCAGCTCTTTGTATGAACACACATTTTCTCACCTTTAGTATCAACAGTAGTAATGACTACCACTCACTGGACAATGTGATGCCTTCCATGGGTTCTTTTTAATCCTTACAGCACAACCAGGGCGGCTGGTCCAGTTTGACAAATGACTAGACTAGTGGAGTAACTTGTTCACAGGCTCAGTCTTCGCTAGCTGGAGACCAAGGCTCAAGGCCAAGTCTCTCTGATGCCTCCCTTCAGCTGTCCCTTGAAACCCAGAGGCTGTAGGAAGTCGTCCACACAGCATAGGGAGTCCAAGGCAGGCTCTCTTGGAGACCAGCCCACCGCAGCCCACGCAAAGCACCCACCTTCCGAATAACATCTCGCACAGCAAAATACTTCTCAGTGAGGTCTCCCGCCTCGCTCAGTGGGGCGTCATAGTCGTAGCTGGTGGGCTGCGCTTGGTAGGGCATGTTGGCCCCTAGAAGACAAAAAACGTGCCACTAGTTACTACTAAAGGCCCTGGTCCGGGACAGATTCTTTGGGATCCTTGGGCTCAGTGTTATAGAGGGAGAAAATAAAACACACGTTTGAACCAATTGTTAAGCAACACAGAGGTGCCCTCCTGGGTGCAAGGTTTAGAGAAATTAGTTTCCTTCCACAGGAAGCCCGTGCCAAGCCCCGTGGAGCCTACAGAGCATGCTCCCCATCCACTCTCTGCAGAGCTCACAGTTCTGACATCAGCAGATATCGCTGCCTCGGCCCCAGCAGAGCATCTGAAACTCGCTACAAAACTTGCTCACCACGACCCATCAGTCACAGCGGGGCTTATGGCACAACCCGCATCTCTGACAGTTTAGTCCTGCGATCTTTTTCATGACCTTGAACTGTGTGGCTGAGAAAAGGTCAGTGGTGGAGACACAGGTGACTTGGCCAAGGACAAGCAGAACACAACTGAGGGTCACCAGACCAAACAAGGTGGGAGATGACCGCACACACAGATGAACCCACAGAGATTCTAATAAAACCTTAAGGCCTTTGCAAAGGCTGAGGGGGTGCTGGGGTGTGCCTCTTGCATCCCCGTTTGGAACTGAGGCAGTCACATGTTCCCCCAGCCGCTGGGAGAGTTGGCTGCTGACAGCTCTCGGGTGTGTCCCTCTCTGGTCACTGGCCTCTGCTGGGCTGCCTTCCTGGCAGTTCCAACCCTCGCGGGATAGCCCCTTCCAACGACTGACCAACGTGGGGATATAAAATCTCAGCCCCTTTGCCTCAAAGGGCCTTCCCAGCCCCACCGAGAGCTCCGTTGAGAATCAGCTGAGCGTCTTTTGAATCCACACCACAGCCTAGTGTCTCCCTGGCTCAGTCCTGCCTCCCACACTCTCTCCCAGGTGTCTTGGGCCCTCAGAGCACAACCCAATCAACTTCCTGCTGGGTCATCTCAGAGTCTGTTTCCCCAGGAACGCAACCTGCAACAGAGAGCAACAGATAATGCCAACGCTGTGTGTCCACAAAGACTCGGAAAGCGAGTGGTCTTGCAATGACTGCTGAGGGAGCAGAGTCTGGAACAGAGGACCCCAACCTTGTCACACGTGAAATTCACAGGTGGGAGACCGTGTGCCGTACAGGGCCATGACCATCCATCCACCAGTATTCAGAAAACTCACCCAGGCATGAGAGTCACGTGGAGAGCTTGGGAGCTGAGATTCCCAAACCCTGCCTGAGATTCTGAGTCGGCAGCTGTGGGGAGGGACCAGAGACTCTGCCTCTCCAGCAGGCTCCCAGTGACACAGACGCTGCTGTCTGCGGACCAGGAAGGCTCTGTGCCACCCCTTTCTCTTCGACTCTGGCAGCATCTGGCCACGTAAGTGCACGAGAATAAAGTTATTTTAGAGAAATCTATATCCACCCTAAGTTCTAAGTAAACGAGGCCCCAAGTTTGAGAGTTCACATAGGACTTAGTAACAAACTCCTTGGAATGGTCCCACAGCTCACAGATGCCGAAGCCACCCTGGGCGATCTGACAGGTGGTGGCGTTGACACACGAGCCGGGCTAAGCGTCAGGTCACCCCCTGAAGGCTCCTTTTCATTAGCTCTCTGCACAGAACCTGCATTTGGAAATACCTAAACCCAGGGAATCGATTCAGTCACGTTACTTTCTTATTAACCAGAGACAGCTGCCTGCCAGCAGGTGCGCCCGCCTCTGGGGGTACAGATGACAAAACACATCCTTTGTCGTGAGAGGCAATGAAAAAGAAAACCACATCCCTCTTTGCAAGGAGCACACCTTCTCCTTTGTGGTCCCTTCTCTAGTTCTAAAGTGGCAGTGATGGTGCTGTCCCGAGTCTCTCACTTGTATGTCTCCCTGCACACTAGACACCGCATGCACCTTACAAGTGGGCGTGGCCTTGTTGTGGGGGGGGGGGTCCTGCAGGAGCCAGGACGGTAGAGGAGCTCTGTCAGTTGCCAAGTTGAACAAGTGTGACTTCTGGAAGCAGACTTGACAGGCCAGGAGAGCCAGGCTGGGAAGCTGGCCAGGGGGTTAAAGGATGGACTGGCAAAGTAAGTCTTTGCTCTCTTTCTACCAGCAGAATCTTTCTCCAGATGTTTTTAGACCGCCACGGTGTCCTAGACAAACAGGGCTAACTCAGGCCTTTTGTCAGTGTCAGGCGGCATGAGGTAGGAAGGCGAATAAACAGCAAGATTTGCCCGTCCTCAGCTCCCTACATGCTGTGAGACGCCTAGGGCAGCCTGGAGCCTGTAGGAGCCCCTCTCACAGGTGGGGGCTCACAGGCCCCGAGCGTGGCACACACACTAGCACAGCACGGGCACCTGACCTAGGGAGGACAGGCAATGAGCTCATGGCATTTTTCTCTCGCAGCTTCTCCTCAGGGAAGCTGGCCTGAGGAACAGCTGCCGAGAAGCAGACCGGCTCTCCCTCACGTCCCCAAAGAGAGCAGGCCACTCGGCAGGTCAGAGGGGCCCGGCACTGGCAAGAAGGGCTGGTCTAGGGGCTGGTCTAGGGGCTGGCGCAGGGGTTTCAGGCTGAAAGGGGTTATCCCAAGGGCGGTGACCAGCTTTCCAAGGCCTGAGTTTGGTCCAGGCTCCACCCGCTGCAAGCCGAATGTTTGGTACCCTCCGTCTCTTAGCTGGAAAGTGAGTCGGTAATCGCAGCCCAGGTGAGACTGCTTTGAGGACTAAATGGAAAAGCCGAGGTGGAAAAGAGGCTTTTATGAATTATAGCAGGGAAAGGAGCAAGGGAGAAGATTAAAGACAGGTTTCTATTTTTCTCAGTGGTAGTTTTCATACTTTTTTTTATAAAAAGAACACTGTATTATTTTAAGTAGAACAGTGAGATATTTAAAAATCAGTATCACGTAAAGTTCCCAAATACATCAGTCTTCATTCCTGGATTGGATGATTGGTCTGAATTCCATGAATGGAAGCTCGGTGGAATTCCTAGTTACTGAATGGAAAAGGCATCCCAGAGTGTTAACTGTTGTTAGCAAGAAGACAGAGACACACGGGGATGGTCTAACACTTCATTTATCAACCTTGCCCATTATCTTTCCATCAGCGACATTTGAGTTTTGCGGTATTTCCACTTCGTGTTCTCTAACCATCATAATAACATCAACAATACTTGTAAGCTCAGCCTTCTCCCAGGCCACCCTACCCTACACAAAATGAAGCAGTTCTGAGGAGAAAATTCATGAAGAGCAGATAGTAGCAGAGATCTTAGGAGATTCAGGTCCAAACTAACCCTTCAGAACTCAACAGTCGGGCATCCTTACTGATGATTCAAAGAGAAAAATATAGATGGAAAGAGAGGTGGGGAATGAGGGTTAGAGAAAGGCCAACCGAGCGTGGCGTGTCTTTGTGAAAATGAACGGCAGTGAAGAGAATTTTGTCATGATTTTTCCTACCAAAAAAATAAATAAGACCATACAGAAACGTAAAACAGCGCAGCCACTTTGGAAAACGCTACAGCAGTTCCCTCAACAGAGAGTGACCCAGCAACTCCACTCCTGGGTATACACCCCCAACACTGAAATGGATTCAAATAAACACGCAGACATAAATGTTCATACATTGTTCGGAACAGCCAAAAAGTGGAAACAGCCCAATTATCCATCATCTGATGACTGAGTAAAGAACATGTCGTGTATCCATACAATGGAATATCACTTGGCCTAGAAAGGAATGAAGTACTGATACAGGCTACCACATGGATGAACCTTGAAAAGATTATGCTAAATGAAAGAAGTTAAACATGAAAGACCACATGTTGTGTGGTTCTATTGATATGAAATTTCCAGAACAGACAGATCCACAGAGAGGGAGTGAACTAGTGGTTGCCAGGGGCTGAGAGGAGGCAGAGCGAGGAATTTCTTGGGTTTGGGGTTTCTCTGTGAACTGATAAGTGTTCAGGAATTAGATTTAGTATATCACAAAATTGTGGTATACTAAATACCACTGAATTGTATACTTGAAAATCATGAATTTTATGATATGTAGATTATATTTCCACACAAAAAAAGTTAAAAAATAAAAGACCACAGCAGGGCATATATGCACAAGGGAGCTAGAGACTGACCAAGGCCTGCCCAGACAGCCAGTTTAAGACAATACGGTTCCTAAATGCACAATCTGTGACCCTCAGAATTAAAAAAAAAAAAATAGAAATGGCTCTGGCTGGTGTGGCTAAGTGGATTGAGCACTGGCCTGTGAACCAAAGGGTCGTTGGTTTGATTCCCAGTCAGGCCAAATGCTTGGGTTGTGGGCCAGGTCCCCAGTTGGGGTGCGTGAGAGGCAACCACACACTGAGGTTTCTCTCCCTTTCTTTCTCTTTCCCTTCCCTTCTCTCTAAAAATAAGTAAATAAAATCTTTTAAAAAAATGTATGTAGGCAATTCTTATATATCTGAAAATACAGGAGAAAACAAAACAAAAATAGAAAATAAAAATTATCTGTAGGCACAGCCCCCCAAAATCAAGCACCAGAAACCTGTTAGCATGAGCTTCCATGAACACATGTGAAGTTGCTCTTACCATTCCAATAGGCAAAATTGGTCCCGCCTATAAACATGTACCTGCAAGGAGACAGGAGAACAGAGGGTTTACTTCACTGTGAGCCGACAGCTGTGGGGGGGACACCCTCCCCTCTGGGAATTAACACTCACAAGTTCACATTCGCTCCGTGGGCAAGTATATCCTGGAGGGAGGACGCTACTGCTTCAGTCTTGACTGTCGAGTGAGGTTGGCCCCAATGGTCTAACCAGCCAGTATAGAATTCAGAATTGATCTAAAAAGAGAAAGGGACATGGGGCTTAGGATCAAGTGATGACTTTCAAATGCTGGGGGCTACTGCCCTGTAACTATCGCCCCAGATTCCCCACTGTGGGACAGGTAGAAGGGGGAGTTGACGTGTGCTGCTCAACCCAGGGCTGGGGGACCGACGAGGACTTCCAATAATAACAGCATCGCCCAAACTCAGTATTCAAGCACCGGTAACATGGCATCCCTGAAAAGCTCTACCTGCATCACAATTTTGCAGGTTGACTTAAAGTGGGGACAACCTGTCCCAGTATTCTACAAGCAGGCCCCAGGCACTTCACGTTTCTCCTGGGCATTATTACCCTGCCGAGCCCTGGGTCTGGAGCAGGAAGAAGGAACCTGGACGTGTTCTGGGGCCTCCTCATCTCAGGTAATAGCTCCACCCAAAGGCTAGGAGGGTGGGTTCTGCACTGCTCACCGAGCAGAGGCCAGATTCAGAAAAGGATGTTTTGTGCAAAGGTCTGCAGACAGGGGGCCTCCTGACCTGCTGCAGAGAAGGCACAGGACATAAGCCGGGGAGCTGGGCTGACTCATAACAAATTGTGTGGAGAAGGAAAGAGCAGAATGCTGGACTGATGGACTATACATGCCTTCCTGGGCCTTGTCAGCACCTCCCCCTCCTCCTGGCTGCCGACACCACATGCCACAAAGCCCAGCAACTCAAAGTGCACTCAGCAAACCTGCATCCCAATGCCACCTGGTTGCCCGTCAGAAATGCAGAATCTCAGCCCCCACCCCAGCCCCAGTAGGTCAAAGTCTGCATTTTAACAAGATTTTTATGAGATTCATAAGCACATTGAAGATGGAACACAGACCCAAACTCAGATCCTGGCCCTGCCCACTCTCCAGCTGCACAACCCTGGGCCCCACTGAAAACGGAGACGATAATTTTACTTATGAAAGTTGCTAGGGGACCAACCCCGATGAACAGGCAAGAACCCCGAGTCCATTGCATGGCAGGACGTTCACGTTAGTCCCCACTCTGTTCCACCCCAGGGCAGGGCCTCAGCTGCAAGCACAAGCATTGCTGCTGCTGTCACTCATGCGTCCAGAAGGCTATGTCCCCACAGCCCTGGAGCCAGAAAAACCACGGATCTGCCCCCACCCTTCTACAGCAGGTAACCTCTCTCCCAGCAACTGTGATGAAGTTGATACAAGCAGTCTCTCCACACTCACTCCCGATTCTTACCAAGGGTCCTTTGGGCTCATACTTCCTCTGGATTAGGAAAGCATCTGTGATGTTGGCACCTAACATGATCAGAAGGAGAAAAAAGGTCAGTTGTGGGAATGACATGAAGTTCCATAAAAAGAGCCCTTCATAGGACTTGAACCTGAGGCCCTAGCACCTCCCCATGGGCCTGGACACCCCGAAGCTAGCTTTAGGCTGCCCTCAGACCAATGGATGTGTGGGTACCACAAAATGTTGCTTCCTCTCTGAGCAGGTCCCCATGGCTTCTCGTGGCTGCATTGCCTCGGGACTGCTTCACTGGAGTGTTCTTCACCTGTGTTTCCCCATGGCCTGGACATATCTTGTGCAAGTCACTTCACATGGGCATCTGGTTGACTCAGATGTTCCCCACGGGATGGGCCTGCTCTGAAGATGCTTCCCTGTAGCCTCCATGGTGCCACACACAATAATAGTGCCACAAATATTTGCCAATTAATCAATGGATCAAAGGGATGAATGGGGTCTAATTGTGTCTGTCCCTAAATAATAGTGTATCTCTGAATTTTAATTTGTACACATCAGCTACTTGCTCTCCATTCTTCCTTCTGAAATGCTCTTAGGATGCCTATGTCTTGTCTTCCCACATCTTCTCTTCTTTCTCTAAAAAGAGGAAGAATTTCTCCACGGAGAGGTCATGGCTGACTTGTGTCAGTGAAAGAATGAGCATGAACAGTGCCTCTCCCAACAGAATCGAGGATGCCCTGGTCCCAAACTTCACCGTCCAGGCATCCTGAACTGTACAGCAGGTATCTCTGAGTGGAAGTGACACCGGCCAAGACCTCCCTATGACTCCTGGCTCTCGGATGGCCCTTGGCTTCTTGGTAAGACCAGCTTTCAGGAGAGAATGTGCTGATCAAGAAAGAGTATAACCGCATTTGACCTCCTGGCTGTGAATTTCTCACCATTAAGCATTAGGTGGTGTTCAGACCTTTAATTTCTCTTCTCCTGAGTCTCTTCCCGTGAGCTGACCTCCATCCAAGGCCCCGCTGCCACATGAATGAATGAAGCTGTCACAAGCCCACCTGCCCCAGGTTCACTGGCCTTGCAGTGGTCTGTCCTTTAACCCCCAGGTAGCAATCCCACTGCCACCCCACCTACAAACAATGCTTGCAGCACACTTGTGACAATCTTCCATTGTGACAATCTACCTCCCAGCAGAAAACGCTGCAACGAGAGGTGTGCGAAGGCAGGAGGAAACCCGCACGCCACTTCCTGTGCAGTTCTTTGGAGACGAGTTATTTCATCGCCAAGTGCTCTGAGCAGTGTGTGTGTTTCTAGAAACACTCGATCCATTGAAAGCTGAAAAGAATTCTTTTCTTTTTTGGTAATGCAGAAGAATCTCCTTAAAGAATGCAATTACACCCTTCTCAGGAGAAAGAAAGTACTAGACAGGCAACCTGCATGGAGGGTGTTAAACCTTGATGGGAGATCGGCGTGGTCTTTACGCTATTTGAAGAACCTCCTTTTGGGGGGTGGGGAGGATGAAAAGGGTTTAACTTTTTTAAGAAATTAATCGCAAACTCAGAAAAAAGTTATGAGAATAGTACCAAAAACTCTTATTCCTTTCACCCGGGTTCTGCAATCGTTAACCTTTTACCACATTTACTTTATCAGTTCCTGTCTCCATATAAAAAGGTACCTATTTTGAAGTCATTGGCAAACAAGCTGCAGGCAGGAGGGCCCTTTACCCATACACTTCCGTGCGCTTTTCTAAGAGCAAGGGCCGCCTTCCAATAAACACAACACACATGTTACAACCCAAGAAATTAACATGGCTACATTACTATTTCCTAACTGATCTACGGACTGCATGCGGATTTCAATGGTCACAACGGTGTTCTTTACAGGAAAAAGTGAAGAGAAGGGTGGCGGAGTCCAGTCCAGGATCCTTTTCAGAATCGCACGCTGCTGTTCGTGTCCTTTATGAAAGTTGTTCTCAACCTAAATGAAGACTCTCCTAATTACAGCCATGCTGACTATAGCTGACTAAGCTGACTATATCCAGAAGCATCCTAGCCATGCTGTCCCCCAACCCCAACCCCTGCAAACCTTTATTTGTGGAACCTCTGCAGCTTACATGGCGCTCACAAGTCAAGCAGGATGAGTTTCGTAGCATTTACCAAACTACCTCTGGCCCACGAGAGTTCATAGTGAGAATTCATAGTG
This sequence comes from Anoura caudifer, assembly GCA_004027475.1. Lineage (NCBI taxonomy): Eukaryota > Metazoa > Chordata > Mammalia > Chiroptera > Phyllostomidae > Anoura > Anoura caudifer. The sequence continues at coordinate 17,717 of PVKU01004778.1, forward strand.
CTCTGACTTATACAGAGCGGTAAGGAATATGGAAAGCAAGTTCCTGCCCTCCAGGGCTGACAGGCCACCACCACGCAGCCCAGGGTTGACCTCAGAGCTCACTATGGCCAGGACAGGGTCCCCGAGCACCCAGCCATGATTGGGGGGACACAGAGAAGAGCAGTGTGTCCCAGATGGAGCCTGAAAGATGACCGCCTCAGGGTCGAGATCCTCACAGCTGGAACAGCTGCTGGGCCTGCCAGCCCGGGGAGAGCCATGCTCCAGGTTCAAGGCTACCTGCCTGCACTGAAAATGGAGCTCTTGTCCTACAGACCAAATCAGCTTCAATAAAATTACCTCCGCAATGGAAGGGGGCTTTATCAGTCACTCTATTGTACCTATCACTGGATAAAGGAAAACGGGAGGAACCTCATTCAGTGGCCCCATGCCACTTCACACGACAGCTGCTCAGAGCACTCGGCTGATGACGCAGCGAGGGCTGCATGCCGGGCTGTAACCCGGCTTTGTGTTACCACGGCACAAACACCGACCTGGTCCAAAGTCCACGGTGGCGTACAGCCCCTGCAGCGTCCCGCACTGCACTAGCTTCTCGTTCGAGCCGTCGGTGGTGAACAGGACCACGTCGTTACCCAGGTGGTAGTGGAAACGCTTCTGCAGGAAACGCAGGTAGTCATAGTCACAGCTGAAGTAGCTGCCATACTCGTTTTCAACCTGCAAGTTAAAAGAAAGGAGGGTTTAAAAAAAAAAACCCAGAGATTCCAATGTAGTCATTCTAATGAATGTTTTTGTTTGGACAGAATGCCTGAGCCATAGGAAACCGCTTCACGGGACGTGGAAACGTAGCTCCACACCCACGTGGAAAACCAGTTGGCGGGGGGGGTGAGTCAGCACGCAGGACCACACCCGTAAAGAAATTCTCCCATGGGAAACCAGGCCTGCGTGACACCGAGGCTGCTCTGTGACTTGTGCTTGCTGCCTTATCTTTAAAGTAACTTCCTGAAGTCTGTGCTAATTCTCCCAAAGACTAAAATGTAACCAGACCTGTTACTCTTGTCATTCCCTTGCATTTGCAACATTTTTTAATGAACTGAATTTATAAGTTTGGGTCATGGCAGCCCCTAGGTGCCTCCGTGTCTTAATCCTTATTTGTGCTTTATGATATATATAGAGGTTATTTCTTAAGATTGCATTCGGGAACAGCAAATAGTAGGTTTCACAGGCTTAACAACTACAATTGACTTCAAAAACAAAAAAGGGGGAGATGTTGGGAACTGCCCTGCCTGGTTTCAGGAGCTGTAACCCCCCCATGGCTAAGGCTGAGTGAGCGACCTTCTGACCATAAGCCACTAAGGAGACAAAACTTATCTCCCTGGCAGGGGCACTGCTGCTGCTCCTTTTGCTTCATCCATAACTGGCCCCCAATGCTTGATCAGTTAGCCAATGATGGGTAAGATTCCCCAAGGGGGAACAACCTAAGACAGGCACGATCGTGGGGAGACCCCAGGGAAGGACTTGGGGGGCTACAGCAAAAAGGGGTGAAGGACCCTCGCCCAGCTTTGACATAGCCTGAGTCCTCATTCTGTCTGCGAGAAGTCTCCTAATCTCTTGGCTGCCTTACTTCCCCTGCCTGACTTAAGCCTGAAACAATGCTGGTGGTAGGTGCAGCTTTGTGCTGGAAGGGGAGGGTTCCCTAGGGCAATCAGGCCTAAGAAAGAATATGTAAAATCCTGTGAAACCTGCTTTGTTTAGAGTGCTCTCAATTAAGGGTCCAAGCAAGAAGCGAGTTTGTTCCTCAAAGTTTTATTGCTCTTTAGCTATCTGACGCTGACTCAAAGTAGGCCCTCAGAGTTCTTTGTATGCTATCTATTGTTTGATCCTACCTGTCTGACAATGATTAATGAGCTTTACCTGTATTCCTGTGCAAATTAAACCCAATAAAAACCTGTCCAGGTAAGGGTCAGGGCACTCTCCCCTTGAGAGAGTAGCCGAGCCATCCCTTTTCCTCCACAGGACTCAGCAGTCCGTGTGAATTTGTCTCGTATCTCATCCATAATGCCTCAGACACTGCGGGCCGGTGCACGCATCACTGAGCATCTATTTTGACATAACAAGGCTTAAAGATTGCCAAAAATATCCCCTACACTCAGTCCTCAAAATTCATTTTCCAAAAAGCAGCTCAGCGTAAAAACTTACCTCTCCACCCAGAAACAAAAAAAAAAAAACAACAACAAAAAAGGAAACAAAAGTCACCATGCTTGGTTTCGGATCACAGTGATGTTCTATGCTATGATAGATAATAGGCCCTTTAAACGTTACATAAATAATACCTTCCCACAGTCGAAATATTAGAAAATGGAGAAAAATGAAAAGAAAATGGAAAAATCTCCTGCTAATTTTATTAGCGAGAGATAATCACCATAAGTGTCTGGCATAGTCTTCTAGGTGTATACACACACACACACAGAATAAACATACACAAATGCATATACAAATCCACAGTGAAGCTCCAGGCTGGGCTTCCTGTGGCTGTCAGACAAAGGCACTGAGGGCCCTAACCACCCTCAGGCGGGGATCTGAGCCTGCTGGTAGGTATCCTTTTAGTCCTGCTAATGACACGGCTCCTTGGTGGCCTTCAAACTCTCCAGGCACCAAGAGAAAACACCAGCCTGGTGAACTGCGTAAACTCATCCTGCTGCTCCTTGGCCTGAATGAAGACAGAGCTACCAACCTTATGGGAACGCCCACACACAGAAGCAGTAGCGACCAGTGCCAGCCTCTTTCTTATCTAATCCAGACGCCGCTGTTCAATTCCAGAACCACTTGGTATGTGCGAGATGTGGACACACCTGGGATGTGAGCTCCTGGCTGCCAGGCAGGCATGTGGGGAGCAGAAGTGACTAGAGGTACACCTGGGCAGGGACGAAAGTAGACCAACTTCCAAAAATGCTTCACAGACAGAGGTGCTAGCCACGTGTTCTGAGCCAAGCGGATGCCAATGGAGTGAACTGGGAAGGCTCTTGAGCCGAGATGATCTATGGGAACCCTCAAAAGACAAGAGGGCAACCATGAATCTGGTGTGTAAAGACTTTTTAATGATGTGAAAAAATGCTTATGGCGTAAGAATAAAGTAAAAAAAAAAAAAAAGTCAGGTAAGAAACTGTCCATACAGTATGAACTGACTGTAAAAAGAAATTTGTAAAGGCACTGAAAAAAATTTAAGGAATTCTCTCCCCAAAATGTAAAGAGCTTTGCTTCTGGCTCCTGATGTTTAAATGCAAATTATGGGGGGGGGTTTTCCTTATGTTTTTTCTGTAGTTCCCAACATCATGCACTTGTCCATTTGGTGATCGGGGGGCAAACGGATCAGGTGGGGTGGAAACGGGTGGATATGTGAGGGGGCGCGGGAAGCAGGGAGCCAAGCCCGCTGGCAGGATCCACATTCGGAGATAAAGGCTCTGAGGTTGCCAGGGGTGGTCACAGAGGAAACGTGCCCAAAGCAGTCACCTTTGCTCTCCTCTGCAAGTTCACGGTCGATTACATTGTTGTGACATTTTAAAAACCAAAGGCGCAGAAAAGTTGTGATCAGAAACTGAAAGTGATCTAGCAAGAAGCAGAGACTTTCCCTAAAAACAAGGGAAATTGAAGCGAACCCGTGATCGAGAGAAAGGCAGAAGACCCAGCTGTGCGAAGATGCACCCAACTTTCAGACCAAAATCTGTACACAGGAAAATGGGCTCCTAAAGGTTTAGCCAGTTCAGACTCGGGACAGAAGAGGGGGCCTTGAGTGCCTTTTGTACATCCCTTTGGGGCCAGCGGCCTGGCTTTTGTCCACCGTGCCTGTCAGAGTGGACACCCTGGCCAGCTCACCCTCTCATTGCTCCTTTGAGCTACCAGAAGGGCCAGGGAATGGCCGTGCTCTCTCCCCTCAGTGACAGTCCCTGCACACTTCCATAATTCATAAGAAGGAAGTCTGGCCCACGCTCCCTGAGGGAGCGCCCCAGTGCACCTTGGCACTGTTCCAGGATGCAGCTAGTTTGACATAATTATTCTTCTCAATAAGAGCCTCCGTGGCAGATAACCGGTGAACACGGTTTGATGTTTTAAGTTCAGTTTACAAACATCTACAATCGTTGTAGGTCAAGTGTCCTGATTTTCCACATGGAAAGTCCTTGCCACATGACATATCCCAGAAAATACCATTCTTTGTAGAGCGGAATACTGGTGGGAGAAGGACCGTGGGGGACAGGAAGCAAGAAAGCAAACGCGATGGCCCCAGTCCACCATGTCCTTCTATACCCGTGCGAACTGGCTGCCCACGCAGGGCAGTCACCGAGGTGGCTGAGTCTGTGCCACATCCTTGCAGCCAGAAGGCAACACGGGATGAGAGAAAGAGACAGGCGACAGCGGACCTGGGGTGCTTATGCTGATTCTACCACCTGTCAGTGGGGTGACCTTGGCCAAGTCACTTCTTCTCTTTGACATTCTTCATTGAAAAGAGACAGTGGTTGGATTAATTGAATATCATGTAAAGGGCATCCAGGAGAGAGTCTGGTACCCAGAAGGCCTTCAAAAATGGTCAAACCTCCCCCAACTGCAATTTAAATCAAAGCACCATCTGTGGCACTGCCTCCTGGACAGACAGACTCATGCAGCCCAGGTCTGCATCACCCCTGTATCCACGGTGAACGGAGGGAAGCCTCCCCCGACCGCCAGCCCGTGCTCTGGTTACCTGCACTGTTATAATCGGCCCTCCATTCTGATAGAGGAGAGGCTTCATCTTGGGCAGGATGACTCCCAACCACTTGTCCACAGCTGCAAGGTAATCTGGAAAACAAGGCAGGTTTAACACCATCACGCTCCCTTTGGTACAAATAGACACAACACAGCCTTACGATCTGGGGGCTAGCAGCAGAGATCAGAATGTACTGGATTCAACAACGACCTTCTGAAGTGGGGTGGCTGCAGGCACTAAGGGTCAGATATAAGTTGTCTTGCAAGGAGCCGTCTCCTCCGACGAGCTCTCACTGGACAAGGACCAGTACGCCTGGTATGTGTCCCTGTCACTAGGACACAAAGCCTGGAGCACAGGAGGCACCCTGCCAGTGCGCGTTAAATGAAGAAAAGGGTGACCGAATGGTGTGTTCTCCTCTCTGTCACAGTAGAGTTTTTTTCTTTTTGCAATTAAGTTCCAATAAATGTAAATAGACATTGTCCAATGGCGATAATAAGGACATACTTAGAGAGTTGCCTCACAGAGTCAATGACATAATACATGTGAAAACACTAATAATAATATTACACTAAGAGTGCAAAACATGCGGGGGATACACGCAGAAGGAACTGTGCACAGAGTCCAACGCGCCAGCCTTTGGCACAGCAGACTCGGCGTGAGCTGCTGCAGGACCACCTGCATCACCGCCACCAGCAGAAGAAACCGAAACCTCCAGAAGACAGACATGCAGCTCATCAGGTTTCCAGCCAAAATGATTTCTGGGAGTTTACAGAGACCAGAGAAAAGGCCTATCGTTTACACATCACTCTGCAAAAGCAGAACAAGGAACAGAAAGTGTTGCCGCCACCCAGCAGCCCAGGGCCACCGCTCCAGACCCCACACCTGCTGTGCCGATCAGCTAGATGCTGTCACCGGCCCTGCGACGTCCTACCAACGTGGGAGGAGAAATCATTCAAATCAGTCAATCAACCACAAGGAGGGCCCGCTGCCAATTCAGATTTTTATGAGTTTATCAGCGAGATCTGGTCAAGTGCTTCAAGAAAGCTTGTTTCCTACATGTTCACTCTCTGGTGTTCTGCGCGGACGATGGGAAAACACTTGCACTCGACTTTCGGAAGCGTTTGCACAGAAGTACCCCAGCCTTCCAAACACCCGGGTCCCCTGACGTAAGTTGTCTAGGCTTTCGTAAGTTCCCTCGAGGCATCTGTGACAACTTACCTGGATCAGAGGAACGGAGCACCATACTTTCCTTCTCTAACAGCCAAGCGGGCAGTCCTCCCTTGGACAGGACAGAAAAAAAAGGGAGCCATTACAAGGTCCACGCCAGGAAAGGTGCTCAGGGGGACAGAAGTCACTAGCAGCCGCGAAGGCAGGAAAGGTTCATGGAGAAGAGGCATTTGAGTTGGGCTTTCTGATTCGGAAACTGCCGGGGAAATCAGAAGTTGCATCATCATGGCAAAAATAAGATCACTCTTCAGGAATGCAGAGTTTTGAGCATCAGAGCCGTTTGCATAGATTATTCTACTGAACTTCACAGCTACCCCATGAGGCAGACAGAGCCCACACCGTTACCCGCTTTTCACAGAGAGGAAACTGAGTTATGTGAGTGACCGCTACGAGGGGGACCTGGACCCCCGGCCAGTACCTGTCCCGCTCTGCCTGGGCACCTCCTACAGGTAAAAACACCTGCACTGGCCACAGTCACAGGCCCCATGTTTTCTGGGATTAGCACGTGACTGAAGCTGCTGTAATTCCTTCCCCCTGCCCGCCCCGGCCTGCCAGCCCACCCCTATCCCGTGCACCAGTGCAGCAGGCAGGCAGAGCCCCGCCCGGCAGCGCTCACCATCTCCCACTCCGCGCAGATGTACGGTCCAGGCCGCAGGATCACGAGCAGCTCTAGCTCATGCGCCAGCCGAATGAAACCTTCCACATCGTGGTCCTCAGAAAACTGGTACTGCCCTGGCTGGGGCTCGTGAAAGTTCCAGGGCACGTATCTGCCAAGACACACACAGCCCCTTCCTGGAAACAGCTCAACCGTCCAGATGCCCGGCGCGAATTTCCCAGCTGTCCGCAGAACGGCAAAGCGGCGGGATGCTCGGGCCTCTCCCTGAGGCAGCCTCTGGGGAAGAGGTCTCGCTTTGAGCTTTCACAGCGCTACCCAAGGGAATCTAACTTGGGGTGGGGACACTTTCGCGTTTATGACCCACAGAGAATGTCCATTCCTTTTCACTGCCTGACTTTAAAAAAGGTGCAGAATTACATGAACACGAATTACTGCTATGTACCAATTGTACATATGCCTGCGTGAGGCTTATGAAAAACGAAAATATCTGTGCTAAACTGATGAGGTAGATAGTCAGCGTCGCTTAACGACGGGGAAATGTTCCGAGAAACGTGTTGTCAGGCGATTTTGTTGTGGTGCAAACACCAGAGAGTGCACCTATCATAAGCCTGGGTGGTCTGGCCCACTGCTCCTAGGTGACAAGCCTGCACAGCAAAGCCACGTGTCATGGGATCCAGCACAAGAGAAAGCAATGCCGACAAGAGGCACGGTACACAGGAGGTGGATGAGGCTGCCACCAGGGTAACACGGCATACTGTTTTACAGCAAGCTCTTTCCTAAATAACAACTAAAAATAGTACACTCTGAAATAACAATAGATCCCTGGCTGGCATGGCTCAGTGGACTGAGCACCAGCCTGGGAATCAAAGGGTCACTGGTTTGATTCCTGGTCAGGGCACATGCCTGGGTTGTGGGCCAGGTCCCCAGTTGGGGGCATGCGAGAGGCAACCGATTGATGTACCTCTTGCACGTGGATGTTTTTCTCCCTCTCTTCCTCCTTCCCTTTCCCTTTCTCTAAAGAAAAATAAATAAAATCTTCAAAAACGAAAAAGAAAACACAGGTGTAAATCTTCAACCTTGGATTAAGCAAAGGTATCTTAGCTAAAGCACAGAAAGCCCAGGCAACAGAAGAAAAATTCGATGAAGGAACACCATGCAGGAGGTAAAATGACAAAAGTCCCTGCCAGCTGCCCTAACTGCCTACAGCATGCAATATAAATTTAAACACGAGGCCACGCCTGGTCATCAGAAAGGCCTCTGGTGACCCGGGCTTGCGTCCTTTTACCATGCTCCTCTGGTTGCAGGGCTTCCTGGAACTGACGATCTTTGTTCCCTCGAACATAAGGTTGAAACTATACACAAGCCCCGTGGCCTTAAACCCAGAACAACAAGTGGGGTTCCCCCTAATTTATCTGTCCCAGGAATCTGCCTCTGGGTTTTCTCGTTCTTTATTTTTGCGAAGCTGTTGGCAATTCACACCAGCAGGGTGAAAACCAGAGTGGCCAACCACCTCAATTCCTCCCGGTTAGTCACCTCGCAACAACAGAAGAGAAGAGATGCGGAGAGATAGCTGTTGGGGTAATTCTATAAGCCCCGGCTATAGAGTAAACCCAAAGAACCCCGAAGACAGACTGGGTTTCAGGAATCTACCTGATGAGGCATATTCCCCCTAAGAGCTGAGAGCAGGTATGACTGCTTACAAACACCCTTATCTTCAAGTCCTAGCTGGACTTCTGGCTAAGCACACGTGCTCGGGAAAACTCCATTTCACCAGCTGTAAACGAGAATGGTAATGCTTTGAAGAAATAGGCTCATTCATGCGAAGGGCCCTGCGCAAGGTGAGCGCTCAATCATGGTTACTTCCCTTTGCCTTCTGAAGCTGACATTCATTTTATGATTTCTGGCAATGCACTTCAAGACTGAAAGAAGCGATGAATTATCTGAAGGAGGGTCAGTAAAGCTTGTGACCAGCCCCTCCGGAACACCAGACAATGCTCTCTCTCATTCTGAGCAATGATACAGTTGCACGGAGAAGTACCCTCTCTCCCGGAGTGAGTCTGGGCCCAGGGGCCAGCCCAGGGCCCTCCCACTCACATCTGGATGGCGTTCAGCCCAGCCATCTTCATCTTCAGCAGCCGGTCCTTCCAGTAGAAGCGCGGCACGCGGAAGTAGTGAATGCTGCCCGAGATGTAGCGGAACGGTTGGCCATCCTTGAGGAAGCAGTTGCGGTTGTAGTCGATCGTGAACGTCTTCTGGGAGACATTCTACAGAGCAAGGATGAGACCACGTGAGAACTGTGTTACTGGTGGGAAATGAGTTTATTGCGGTGCCTAGAGGAAAAGAATTTCCTGAGACCCACATGGGGACGGGGTGGTAAATTTATTGATGATGTAAAACTAAGGAGTTCCTGTCCTGACTTCCTAATGTCCCATCTCCACCCGCCCCGCCATGGAAAAAGTCCAATCTGGTCTTCAGTAGGGCCAGTATGGAGGCCGATGCCCAGAGTTTCGGCTCTACATTAAAGTCCAGTCCGGTGCAGCATGCGGCTGGTTTAGTGTATGAGTTTCCAGCTGCAGTCCACTGCTGTGCTGCGGTCTTCAGGCTCCCCCTGGAGCCTGCGTGGGGGTCCACGTGACCGTGGGCCACATGGCTGTTAGGGCAATGTGGCTATGGAGAGAGGACGCGTGAGTGCAGGTCGAGAGAGAGAGAGAAAGAGAGAGAGAGAGAGAGAGAGAGAGAGAGAGAGAGAACGAATGCTTCTTCGTTCCCCTGAGATTATATCAATTTGGGCTTGGAAAAGACCAGCAGCTTTTTAAAAATGACCAATTTCCCAGGCTTTCATGGGCTTTGTCGGGGTCTATACCCCCTAGTTAAGACTGACAGGCCTCTGTGGTGCAGCACCCCCTGAGCCCACAACAGTCTGGTACCAGAGTGGGGAAGGGAGGAGTGTTAATCTCCTTGGCGGAGCAATGCTGTGCTCCCACAGAGTGTGAAAAGCTGCAGCTTCCTGGTGAAGCAAACAGGCTTCTGCCCCCAGTTTATTAAGCTCAGCGTCTAAGCCCCTTTGCCCCCCTCTTCTCATTAACAATTAATTAAATCCCTACTGTAACATTTGCACCTTCAGTGTCTTGGAAGTAGACAGTTTGACGACCGTGAGTGACTCCCTGCCTATTTAATTGTGTTACGTGCTGATAGAGTTCATGTTCGGTTTCTGGGCTATAGAGCAAACCACGGCCAAGCCAGGCTTGCTGTGTTTCACTCAGGAAACCAAATCACCAATGAGGCTCCCCACGAGGGATGCCACAGAGCTGACCTTGCAGAGTCCAGCACCGACTTGACAATCAGTGGCACAGACGCGGAAGTTAGATCCCCACAGAGGAAACCCTGCTGGATGTGACCCTTCTCTTGGCGCAGCAAAGCCCAATGTGCTGGGAACACCACACACACACACACACGTGCGCGCACGCATGCACACACACACACGCGTGCACACCTCCCTCCCTGCGACTGTGACCTGCGGGAGCGCCGGGTGTACCAGAGCAGCAGTTGTCAGTGGGCTAGCGGCGGCAACAGAGTGGAAGTCCGAGGCCCTGGAGCCTCATCCCAGGTGTTGTTCTAAGTTCCACAGTGACCTGGGCAAGTCCCTCTGTGCTGCGACTCTTCACCCACAAATGTGCAGGATGTCAGACTAAGAGAACCCTAAAGCAATATTTTCCACCTTGTCGGCTGCGACCTAATTTGTGAGTCACAAACTCAGTTTAGATGACGATGCTAATAAAAGAGAGAAGAAAATAGTGTGTATTGCATGTAAAGACAAGTATTATTTTATGAAACTTTTATTATATAATGCATACACAGAATTGCATATGTATGTATACGTCTCTGTAGGGTTGTGATATAAGATGTATTTCTAGCAGTCAAATCAAGTTTCAACAGATGCCTTTTTGGTGGGACTTCAAAAGCTAAAGATGCTAGGACCTGAAAGGGAAGGGAGGCCCTAAAGGGGAGGCCAACAGTTAGGTGGAGGGCAATACTCCCCTCTAGTGGATGAAAAAGGCAGCAACAGGCTCCCCCTGGCAACAGGACCACGGCTACCATCATTTCATTGTTGGTAAGATTCCTTGAGTATTTCTAGGCTTTCAAAGGTCTCAATATGAACTTTTTTAAAAAGCCCCATTTCACAGCAGCATCACAGTCAGTGAGAGCTTGGGGGGTGCCTTGAGGTCACATCTGAAGCGATGGCGGGAGCATGTGTCCTAGATCACACATGGCCTGAAGCCCAAGCGCATCAAGGCACTGTGACTGCATGTCGAAACGCTCCAAGTAGATTGCTTTGGGGCAAATGGGGAGCTTTCCTGCATGTACATCACACCTCAATAGAGCAACCTCAACATAAAAAAATACATAATCATAAAATAATCATTTTAACATCAATTTATTCTTCTAGGAAACCAAGGCTTGAATCTCCATTCAAAGGCAAGATGCTCCTAAAGAAACTCACAAAATACAAAATTTATTTCATATATCAGGTGCTCCAATTTTGTAAACATTTTTACAGCCTATCTGTGACAAATTGTCAAATAAGGGTTTCCCGCAAGTCCTGCGAGTTCAAAGGGGACCGATGAGTTGGGGGTGTTCTTTGCACCCCTATGGAAGGAGTAAGCCACTCTGGGCAGAACTGGGGAAAGGAAGGACCGTTTGAAGTCCTTATGTCTAGGAGGTGGAGTTCAGAAAAGCTGGAGAGGAGTCAGCCAGAGACAATGCTGGCAGAGCTTAGAGTCTGGCCTTTGTCCCATACAGCACAGCACCGTCCCTGCAGGTAAAACCACGTCGAAATCCAGCCTAAATAGTTCCCTGTCATCCAGTTAGAAATGTCATCGGACACCTGCTGAGTGAGCACAGAGCACACGGCCCACGTGAAGCTTCCACCTCACACGGAAGAAACCCAGCAGCGAACACAGTGAGGCCTGGATGGTAAAGATGAGATCTTCACATCGTGCACCTTAAACTTATACGATGTTATCCATCAATTGTATCTCAATAAAGCTGGGGATAAAAAGGATTCAGTCAGAAAGTTACAGGGTAATATATGACATGTAACCCAGGCATGGGAGTGTGGGGGTGGGGGCAAGTTTCCCAGAGGAAGGGCCACCCCAAACTGTGGATCTCACCCTTAGCCGAACACCAGAAACACTTGGGCATGCTTTTAAAAATAGCGAAGTCAGGCCTCACCCTGCAGACATTCGGATTTTAATTGATCTTGGGTGGAGCCCAGGCATTGGTATTTCTTAAAGTTGCCCAGATGTTGTAAGGTGCAGCAGGGCTGAGAGCTACTGACCTAAATGAAACCCTAGGATGGCAAAGAGTTAGCCGAGAGGAATGGGTGACGCAGGCAAAGGAAACTCTGTGTGTGTGTGTGTGTGTGTGTGTGTGTGTGTGTGAGAGAGAGAGAGAGAGAGAGAGAGAGAGAGAGAGAGAGAGAGAGAGAGAGCGCGCGCGCGAGCAAGCTCGAGAGCAAGCAAGCGAGCCTGGCAGATAGGGGGCAGCACAGGGCAGGAGCCATGGACCTCAGTGCAGACAGACCATGACATCTGCTGACACAGTGCCAGGCAGGGGCCAGATTGAATGAGCCCTGAAACCCAAGTTCAAGGGCTGGACTTAATGCCAAGAGTGGTTGGAGAAAAACTTAAACAGAAGAATGATCAAATCAAGCATGTGTTTTAAAATACTCGGGACTCTGGCCTTTTCCTGAAGTGGCAAAAAAGCAGAGACACGGACCACGGCGATGATGGGAGGTGGGCAGTGGGCGAGGGGTAGGGCCCACAGGACCGGGGCTTGGTTAGGTGTAGGACATGGGGCTAACCTCTAGAGGCTCCACTGGCCCCAGGAGGAAAATTCTGAACATTATTTTTAAAAAAGAGAAAGAGAGACTTAAGAGACATCAATTAAAAAAATCTTCAAGGATATCAACACCTGTGAGTTTGTAATGATATACTGGGGGAAGAAAATTCACTGGTCGCCTTTGGAGATTGCAGGATTACTCATTACTCTAAAAAAGGATCAATAAAAGGGAAGAACCAAGCTGTTTACTTCCCTTTCACATCAAAACTGTATTTCAGGGTAACCAAAAAGTTGGCAATGGAAAATTCTGCACAGAATTCTTGCTAATACATGCAGATGGAAGAGCGGAATCTGAAAAACTCCCTTTTCTAACACCTAGTAAAACAAGGAATTTAAGCCAAATCATCAGTGGATGGTAAAACCAGCAGCAAGGTGCATAAAGAAGGGATCGGGCAGATTCTGTGTGATCCCTCTGCTCCCTGTCAGCCTCGTAAGAATGAAACAAGCAGACATCTCTGAACAGGAAGCACGCAGCCTCACCTAGAAGCAGTTCCCACTACTGCACCTGCAGCTAGTGATACCAATGAAAGCAATAAGGCAAATCCAAAATGTGGGACATTCTGAAAGCCTGACGATAGAGCTGCTCTAGCAGACTCATGGCATTGAAATAAAATCAAGCAATAAAGTATTGTGTGAAAATAAAAGAGCATGTAAAAGAGCCTAACAACCTAACACAACGCGGGGACCTGGTCCCGATCCCGATTCGACCTGTAAACAAAACCACGCGGAAGCAGAAAAACTCTGAACACAGACGGGGCATGAGATTGGATTAAAAGAATTATTGCTTGGTGGGGTGAGCTGGGACGGGAGTAAAAGGCAGAAAACTGTACTTGAACAACAATTAAAATAAAAAAAGAAAAAAGAACTATTGCTAACTGCATTGGGTACAACGATGGCATGGCGATGATACGAAAGAACAAAACACTCTTATCAGAAGTATTTTCGGGTGGTTATTGCATCTGGAGTTACTGCCGACCGCAAGTACAAAGGGCAAATATAGTACAGGGTAGGCAGAGCCAAGCTGACCGTCCTTGAAGCTGGCTAATAGATGCAGGGTACTCGCATTCTCTCCCTCTGCACTTTAGAAATTTTCCATGATAAAAAGCGTTTTAAACATGCAATTACCCTTTCCACAAATTTTTTCCTATAAATGTACTTATACGTGTACTTTTTGTTGTTCTTACTGCGACACTGTTGAAACCAAATTTCCCTTCAAAATAAAGGCTTTTTCTTGGTTACAAGAGAAACAAAAGCATGTGCTCATGAAAAGACATAAGAAATGTCCGTCGCAGCTTTATCCACAACAACCCAAAACTGGAAACAACCAAAGGTCCATCAATAGGAAAATGGGTAAACGAACTGTGGCATATTCATACGATGGAATGCTACTCGGCAATGAAAAAGGGCTACTGATACTTGCAATAATGTGGATAACACTAAAAAATGTTATGCTGAGTGAATAAAAGCACTGCCTGGGGGAGTCCAGACCTTGTGGACTTATTTATATGAAGTTCTGGAACAGGCGAATCGAATCTATGGTGGGGAAAAAATCAGGGTGGGTGTTGTCTTTGGGACAGTGGGGGCAGGTGTTGCTTGGGGAGGAACAGTAGGGATTTTCCGGGGGTATTGGTCATATTCCCCAGCTGGATAAGGGTTCTGCATCATTCAGGTGGGTGCATTTGTTGGAATTCATCAGATGGTGCAAGGAAGATTTCATTGTATGTAAAGTTTATCTTAAAAGGGAAAAGGAAAGCTGCAAACTAACACTGCCCTCTAGTTAATAACATACATGCTGAAGTATCTGTATGTGTGTGTGTGGGGGGGAAGCATTGATGTCTGTAACTCACTTTGAAATGCATCAAAAAAAATAAGGCGTATTAGTGGATAGATGGAGGGATGGGTTGACGGCAATGTGTTAATGCTAGAATCTGGATGGTGGGTATACAGTTCTTTCAATTCTATTATGTCTGGAATTTTCCCCTAGTGAAATGTTGATGCAAATAAGTGGACTGATGAGTAAATTATGGGTTTTATGCATGTATGTACATGCACACGTATGACGAAATATTATCTCGCTCCCGAGAGTAATGAAGCACCCTATTCTTGCCATTGTGAAAGCTCTCCCATATAGAGAATAAAAAGAGGAAGGAGAGAACTCTTTTGGAACACAAGCCTGAGTCTGCAGCAGCTCTTGTGGACAGTCCTGCGTGAGCTCAGCAGCCTCTGTGAGGGCAGTGTGTCAGCTCAGACTCACACCTGAAGTATTTTTGCCTTCCTGTCCCAACACCACGGGACCCTGCTGTCCCAGGGGCCCGGGAGTACTGGGAGTCCACACCCCCAGGGCTACCCTCAACCAGCGGGGCTGAGTAACTGCCGTCTCCTTTTTAGGCAGACAGTCCTGGGGACACCTGTATACTTTCCAGAAGACCTGGGGGGAACCAGGGCCGTTGCTTTTGCTTCTTCCCACCTGTCCCTCATTTCTGTGCTCTGGAATCACTCCTCTGACCACCGGCACCCGAGCCCATTTCCTGTTGTGCTTCCGGAGAAGCCCAGATGGAGACAGTTGGTACCAGGGCGGCCCACGCAGCAGGTCCTCAGGATGTGAGTCTGCACCTGGATCTCCCAGAGCTGTCAAACAGCAACAACAGCCCTGCAGCTGGTGCTACGTGGGCGGTGACAGCCCAGGGCCATGCATACCAATGCTAAGGCCCTCACCTGGGCGGCCTGGGAGGCGTACAGCAGGGCTGGAAAGGGAAGGGTGGCACCTGCACTAGCTCTACCCCGGAATGGGGAATGGGATGGGGGAGGGAGTGGTACTGGTAATTGGAAGGGCTGTGAGGTTGCCTGGCTTTTGTCACAGACTCAGAAGCTTTGAACAAAGAGATCGGCCATCCACTCAGCAGTCTGTGAACATGAGGCTCCCAGGGCAATGATCAGAGACCTACATTTCCTTTTGGAAGAGTAAGGCTCAGACTTAACGCGGGGAGCACTGGGAGTCATCCTGAGGGCCCGGAACACAAGACCGGGCAGAGGTAAGTGGGCTGACACAGCACACTCTCCCTCACGTGTGAGTTAGCACGTCCGTAAAGCACCTTTGCCCCGTCGCTGTGTGGTTGGCATGGCTCCCTGAACCTGGGCGTGATGCAGGCCCCCAGCAAATGAGCCGCAGATGCCAGCGCTGCACCGGCATCCTGAGGATGCTGTGGGATGGCTCGCGGAGGTGGACAACCCGCCATCTGGCTGCATTCCCCAGGACGCCCTTCCCTTCAGCGGGGGACGTGGCAGTGCAGGGCAGCCTGGCCTCTCTGGGAAACCCGATGAGGGTGCTGTCCTCTGTAGGAAAATGGTCACAGAAGATGCTGCTGTAGCCCTGGGCCCCGCCCTAGTGTCACTGGGGATGACGAGATGCTGACAATCAAAGAGGGACCGCTTGGCCTTCAGGAGTAGGTGGATATAATCACCACCAGGACCGGCGAGGCTGGAGTGGCGGCCAGGTGTGCTGACCCACAGCGATCTTAAGCAATGGCTTGTAAACCATAGCGTTCCTAGAGGGTGAGACGGTAAGGGCAGCCAGCAAGGGTGGGGCTCGTCGTGTCCAACAAGAGCAAAACAAATGGAGAACTCATGAACAAAAGGCTGACTGTCGGCCACTGCAGTTGGCAAAAGGATCCCTTCCTCTGGCTGCCAGCTCTGGGACGGCTCTCGGACAAACAGCCAGTTGACTGACCAGAAGGTTGGATGGATCCCCTTGTGGGAGGGCCCCGCCATGCCAACCCAAGCACTGCACACACAGCAGTCCCCCCGTCCTTCTCCAATGGGACTTACGGTGCCTGTGTCCTAAGGAGAGTGGCCGATGGTCTGAGCCGATACTGATCCCAGGGGACCTGAAATGCCACCCGTCTCCCCCCTCGCTCTTTGGGAGCCAGGGGGAAAAGGGAGCCTTGGCCCAGGTCCTTCTCACAGTGGGTCCGACAGTCAGAGAGACCACCTGATGGGTATTTCACGGGTCCCGGGTACAAGTTGGGATGCTTTTAGGTAGCAACCCCAGAACCCTACCACGAGTAAGGGCCATTATGGAGGGAAGGGCCACAGGGAAGTCCTAGAAATGGACCCCATCTCCACTCAAGACGAATCTGAAGCAAAACCACAGCTCCCCCTGAAGTTGCAGACATAGTGCCTCCACCAAGACTCACGGGCCACCCCCATCATGTCCCCATTCCAAAGACCTGCGAGCCCCAGTGAAAACCAGACAGGTCGAGGTGGATGAGGGTGGCCACCTACTTATTTAACCAAGTAGTAGCCCCAGGGGCACCTGCCCTGTGGAGGTAGGGTTACTGGAACATCAACACAGCCTTTGGCATTTGGTTTGTGGCTAGTCTTTTCAAAACTACCAATAAAAAGGATCAAAAGCAGTTTGTAATCGGCAGTACGCATTCTCTCTTGCTCCGGGCTCTACTAACTGCCCCGCTTTCTCCCAGGAGAGATGCTGACTGTGAGGACAGGCCATGGGCTGTCCCTCTGTCACCACACCATTTGTGTCTGGGGAGCAGTAACGGGTCTCACACAGAAGGGATCAACCTGGACAGACGCAGAAGCAGCATCACCTAAGAGAGCTTCCTGTTGATGACTGCCATGGTCAAGGTTCACAGGGAAAATTCACTTCAGGGTTCCAAAGCAACCCCTCTCAACACTGAAGGCTCTGAGAGGACCCAGCCTCCAGGAGCCAGCTTCTTGAATGTCGCTGTGCTGGGGCACCACCGACAGCAGGTGACCAAGAAATGTGGGGGAGGAGGAGGGAGGAAAGGCTGCCTTCCAAGTCCATGCCCCCAATGAAAAGAAGGCAAGGTTTGCCGTCTGTGCAAATTCCAGCCCTTTTAAATTAATTGGCAGTGGGAGGACATGCTGAAGAGCCAGTTTTATTTCACACGTACAGGGGGTGGTAGCATAAATTCTTACAATGTATAAAGTCACAGCAACCACACATCAATAAATTGATCCAAGCAAGGCCAGGAGCACATCTTCCCCAGGTTCCCCGTGTACATAATGTATATATCACTGGAGGAAAAAAAACACAGAAATATAAACAAATATTATTTGTTTACTCCCAGACCAAATATACATCAGGGACTTAATACTGTCCAACGTAACATTTTTAAAGTTATTTATTCAGTTGACATCAGGGACTTAATACTGTCCAATGTAACATTTTTAAAGTTATTTATTCAGTTTAGGTTCTTTCAGTGGTAAATAAGCATCTAAAAAACCCATTAAACATAACACTGGTATTTACATCACTAGGTAATGTGAACATTCCCCAGGTTTCCTAGTCCTGAGGAAAAACGGTAATTATATTTCCATTACTTGTGCACATTCCTCAATCAGATTAAAGGAACGAAAGGAGCTCAGTGACCTCACAGCCTATGCACGGGCCATGCTGATCACACGAAGATGTTGTCTTCAGGTCCCTCCCTCTAAGTCTGGTAAGTTCTTACTCAATGGGTCTCCATCCCCAACACTCTACATGCCCTTTCAATTCACCCCAGAGACCCAAGAGCCTGGGGAATTCCTGACATGAGCTGTTCAGGGCCAAGGTGGCAGAGACCCAAGCCTGCTAGGCTGCTAATACCCTGGGGTTGAGGGGAGAGGGACTATGGGATGGGGAGAACAGGGGTGGATGAGTCTTTACACATCATCGGCTTCCCTACAGTCCACAGAACAAAGAGAAGGAGAAGGACTATTCCAGATGACTATAAAACCAACTTGAATTATGCCAGATCTATCAATCTTTCCAGTACGAAATGTCATGGAAACACCATTACATCAGACAGGCTGGAGAAGCAAAACCACCACACAGAGTGGTGAGAATGAATATGGACCTGGAGAAATTTGTGGGTGAGCTGCTAGAGTTTATGTGTATTTCTGTTTTATGTGCCATATTTTGCCATGTATAATGTGCACCCATATTTTTGGCCCAAACTTTCAGGGAAAAAAATCTTTCATTTTAATTTTTTATTTAAATTATTTATTTATATTGAGAAACAAAACCAATTATTGTATTCCAGGATATTATTTTGCATATGGATATTGTTATTGTTTTCTAGAGTTATACGTTTAAAGCATAAGCATAAATAAAAGAATTAAAAACATGTATATAACTATGGAATTAGTACTGCCCATGTATGATGCACATCCTTATTTTTCCCTCCAAAATTTGGGCAAAAAGTACGCACTATACAAGGCAAAATATGGTACTTATGCCTGTCTGGTTTTGCAAAGATTTTTATTCAGCATCCAAAAGACTGTGGATAAAGAGCATAAATTACAATGAAAGAGGGGAAATGTCAGAATGAGGAGAAATGAGCCCAGTTGGGACCAGTTCCCAATCCTCCAGGACTCACAAACATCGGCTGATTTAATTCTGCCCCTTCATCTCAGAGAAAAGTTCATAGCTTTCTTTTTAATTTTTTAAAAATATAAATTAGTTCTTAAAAGTTAAAAACAGACCTAACTTCACACACAGGAAAGAATCATTTCAAGTGAATCTGAAGTAGTATTTTGACTATATTTTGCCTAAGGATAAAAATACATCAGGAAAGAATCATTTCAAGTGAATCTGAAATGACTATGTCTTGCCTAAGGATAAAAATACATCTTAAACTGCATTTAGGTAAAATACGCAAACCAACCAACCAACCTGCATTCAGTAGATTTCATCTTAGTACTAATATTGTATTACTATTTTGAATCTATAATGTATACAGTACAATAAAGTAATTAATTGCATTGGGTTGTTAGGAACCAAAACTTTCTGTGTAAAAAAGACACAAACAAAATCAAAGAAGTTAAGTAAGAACACTACAATCAGAGATAAGGGGGAAATTTCTGTGCCTTCTGCTGAATTTTGCTGTGAATGTAAAACTGCTCTAAAAAAAATAAAGTCTACTTTTGAAAAAGCCCATAACCTTCCATCTGAATTGGAAATATTACTATAAAATTAAGTTCTTTTCTTTTTCTAAAAAACATGTATATTTCTTAGCAATAGCCACTGAAACACCTTAGAATTGACAGTAGCCAGTAGCAATTAGCTCCCCTAGCACTTAAATTATCGACTGTAAATATTATCCACTAAATGAACCAGGAGCCCTCAAAAAATTACTTAACCTAAGTTTGGAGCAGAGTATGTCCAAAATAAGCCTAAAACTATCCAAAACTATTAGGGTCACAACAAAATGACATAACTGGCCAAAAATGAGGTATTTTAAGCATCAAAATATGTCTCACTTCAATGGATTGAAACACATCAAATGTATAAAAATAACCAAATTCATAATACTCTCTCCCATCCCAAAGAAAGCTTATTGGCTATCCTTGGAGATTCCTGGGGAAGCAACTCATTCATCTGAAAATCAATGAACAAAGGAGAAAGATCTGGTGTCTGTTTTGTCTTTGCTATAGACTTTTACAGAGCAATCAAACAACTGATGAGGAGAGTTCTTTGCAGAAGAATGACAGCTAATAAATGCAGAAGACATGATGAAATTGAAAATCACTATTTTGGGGGCCAAGGGAAGGATTATATTTCTGAGTGTCACAAAAACTCCTTCAGAATGCAAAACTGAGGCAAAAGAAGTTCCCATTGTTTCTTAAATATATAAAAGCCAACTAACTGCTCCTAGAAAGCCTATTGAGTACACTGGCCTACTAAAGTCTGAATTTAATGCATCTCATTATTTTTTAAAAACTGCCATTTTGCCGTTGGAAGTGGAATAATGAGTTTAAGCAACAGTCATCAGTGACTGCTGAAACATTAAATAAAAAGTTGATGAGAAACTTTCTAGTGGAGGGATCAAGCTAACACCTGGCCCCATGGGTCAATCTTAGTATCACTGAGGAAATGAAGTCTTCGTATCAAAAAAGGGAAAAAGCTGGACTTGATTCTATCCAGCCTCCAGCAATAACTTTTATAGATCTTTAGCTCTACCAGTTTACAGAAAATATGAGGAATAGACAACACGTTAAACACAACCACAAGTCCAAAATGTACAAAATTCTAAGGTATAATATCCTGGGAAGCTGAATAAACAAATGACACAAAATAAAAGAGGAGGGTGTTTAATAGACTTAGAGAGACTTAAGAAATATATCACATACAATATATGGACCTTGTTCTTGAATCCTGATTCAAACAAAAGAACTGCAAAGAGATATAATTCCTCAAGAAACCAAGAGAGAAACTATACCCAAGAATAGCGGAAGGAAATAATAAAGATTAGAGCTGAGATAAGTGAAATAGAGAATAGAAAAACAATAGGGAAAAAATCAATAAAACTAAGAGTTATTTTTTAAAGATGAATAAAATTGACAAATGTTTAGCTAGATTAACTAAGGAAAAAAGAAGACTCAAATACATTAAAATTAGGAATGAAAGAAGAAACATTACAACTGATGTCACAGAAATGAAAAGGATTATAACAGCCTACTATGAACTGCATGCCAACAAATTGGACAACCTAGAAGAAACAGATAAATTCCTAGAAACACATAACCTAACCTACCAAGACTGAATCATGAAGAAAAAGAAAATCTGAACAAGCCAATAACTCGTAAGAAGACTGAATCAGTAACTGCAAATCCTCAAAGAAAAACCCAGGACCAGATGGCTTTGTTAGAGAATTCTATCAAATATTTAATGAGGAATTAACACCAATCCTCCTGAAACTCTCCCAGAAAATTGAAGAGGAAGGAACATTTCTAAATTCATTCTGAGGCCAACATTACCCAAAGCCAGACAAGATATAACAAGAAAAGTACAGACCAATACTCTAATAAATATTGATGTAAAAATCTGAAACAAAATACCAACAAGATGAACTCAGCAACACATTAAAAGGACTATACACCATGACCAAGTGCAATTTATTCCTGGAAGGCAAGAATGGTTCAACATATGAAACTCAATCAGAGTAATACACCATATTAACACAATGAAGAACAAAACCCACATGATCGTCTCAATTGAGGTGGAAAGAGATTTGCCAGGATCCAACACCTTTCATAATAGAACAGCAAACTAGGAATAGAAGGAAAGTGCATCGATATAGTAAAGACCACATATGAAAGCCCACAGCTAACATCATACTCAATGGTAAAAGTGTGAAGTTTTTCTTCTATGATCAGGAACAAGGCAAGGATGTTTGCCAACACCACTTCTACTCAGCACAGTATTAGAAGTCTAAGCCAGAGCAATTAGGCAAGAAAAGAAAATAAGAGGCATTCAACTGGAAAGAAAGAAGTAACATTATCTCTGTTCACAGATGACATGATATTATATGTAGAAGGTCTTAAAGATTCTACACACTAAAAAAGTAATTGTTAGAATAATAAATGAATTCAGCAAAGTTGGAGGACACAAAATCAACATACAAAAATCAGCTGTGTTTCTATACACTAACAATGAACAATCTAGAAAGGAAATTAAGACAATTCCATTTATAATGGCATCAAAAAGAATAAAATACTTAGGAATAAACCTACACAAGGAGGTAAAGACTCATACAAGACATTGTTGAATAAAATTAAAGAAGACAGACAAATGGAAAGACATTCAATGTTCACGAATTGGAAGACTCAGTTAAGATGTACATTCTACCCAATGTGATTTACAGATTCAGTGCAACCTCTTTCAAAACCCCAATGGCATTTTTTTTGCACAAATAAAAAAAATTCATCCTAAAATTCATATGGAATTTCAAGGAACCTCAAATAGCTAAGACAATTTTTAAAAGAACAAAGTTGGAAAATTCACACTTCCTGATTTCAAAATATATTACAAAACTGACACTGTGGTACTGGCATAAAGATAGACAAATATACCAATGGAATAGAATAAAAATGCCATAAATTGTCCTGACTTGTGTGGCTCAGTGGACTGAGTACCAGCCTGCCAACCAAAGGGTTGCTGGTTCAATTCCCAGTCAGGACACATGCCTCTGAAAACAAATAAATAAAATCTTTTTTAAAAGAGGCCATAAATAAACCTTCACATATATACTCAAATGGTCTTTGACAAGGGTACTAAGACTATTTATTCAATGGCAAAAGAATAGTCTTGTCAACAAATAATATTGGGAAAACTAGATATTCTCATGCAGAAGAATGAAGTTGGACCATTACCTTACATTATGTATAAAAATTAATTTGAAATGGATTATAAACTTCATGATATTGAACTTGGCAATGATTTCTTGGATATGACACCAAAAGCCCAGGCAGCAAAAGCAAAAAATAGACAAATGGGACATCCTTCAAAACTTTTGCCCATTAAGGGCAGTAGAACAACAATATTTGCAAATCATATATCTGATAAGGGGTTAATAATACAGAATGTAAAAAGAACTTTTATAACTCAACAACAACAGAGTTAAATAACCTGATTTAAAAATGGGAGAAATATTTGAATAGACATTTCTCCAAAGACAATATACAAATGATCAACAAGCACATGAAAAGATGCTCAACATCACTAACCGTTAGAGGAATGCAGATCAAAACCACAATAAGTTATCATCTCACACTACTAACAAAAAACAAATGGCAACAAGTTCTGGTGAAAACACAGAGAAATGAGAACTTTGTGCACTGTCTGTGGAGTGGTAAAACGGTCCAAGTGCTATGGAGAACAGTATGGAGGTTCCTAAAAAATCTCACTGCTGGGTATGAATCCAAAAGAATAGAAAGTAGGGTCTTGAAGAGATATTTGCATTCCCATGTTCATAGCAGCACTAGTCACAAGAAACAAAAAAAGATGTGGAAGCAACCCAAATGTCCACTGATGGACAAATGAATAAACCAAATGTGATATATACATGCAATGAAATATCATTCAGCCTTAGAAAGGAAGTCTTGTCAAATGCTACAGCATGAATGAACACTGAGGACATTATGCCAAGTGAAAAGTAGCCGTCACAGAAATAACGATGTGTTGATTCCATTTACATAAGGAACCCAGAGTAGTCAAATTCACAGAAGCAGAATGTAAAATGGTGGTTATTGGGGGCTGCGAGGAGGGGAAAAGTGGAGTTACTGTTTGTTATTGTTTAATGGGTACAGAGTTTCTGATCTGCAAGATAAAAAAGCTCTGGAGAGCTGTTCCACAACAGTGTGAATACACTTAACACTATTGAACTACACGCTCAGAAATCATTAGGGTGGTAAATTCTATGCTATGTGCTTTTTACCACAGTAAAAAAAAAAAAAAAACACCCTACTGAGATAATCAGGAAAAACTGCATACTATCTCTCTCGACAGTAGACTGCATTTGAATCCTGGTAGTCACCTGTAACAGAGACAGTGGCTTAAACCTCAGACAGTGGAAAAAACACTTTCACTGAGAGGTAGAAGAGCTGGCTTCTGGCCCCCACACCTCCCAACTAGGTATTAGGTGATATTAAAGAATTACTATTAATTTCATTGGGCATAATGGCATTGGGTGTATGCTTCTCTAGACGAGATTCGTCCTGAAGTATTTTGGGGGTAACATTGTAGTTTCTAAGATTTGCCTTAATAAAGTCCAGCCGAAAGAGAGAGAGTGCAGGACGGGGATGAGGGAGAGAACAGCAGAATATCCACGGTTGTTGAAGCTGGGTGCTGAGAGAACGGTGTTCTCTCTACGTTGTGAATATTTCTTACATTTCCTCAGTAAAAAATCTAAAACAAAACAAACCAAATAAAGGGGAAAAAAAGACAGATGGATGTTTGGAATGGATGACAGTGGGGTGAATGTGCTGACGTTGCCCAATAATAGGATCATGCTATACATGACATGGTTGTTTTTTAAAAGCATTTCAATTTGACTTGAATTTACAGATCAAAAAAAAAAAATCCAAAATGGAAATTGAAAGAATTTTCAAGCTCCAAGTAACTATTTCTCACCACCTCCTCCAGCCATAAACAAAGAAGGTAAGTGCGTGAGGAAGAGAGGTGCAGAGGGTGCAGGGGGGAGAGCGGCCCTTCCAGGCTGCACCTGGACAGTAAAGGAGAAGTTTCTGCTGGGAAACTCCCACCTCATCGTGGGACACAAGCCAAGTCGGAGGTGCTGCTGACTACTCCTTGGACACATTGAGGTGGCCCTGTCTTGTGTCTCATAGGGCGGAATCAGCTGCACTGGACTGGAAGGCCTGCTGTCAACACTTTGGACGTAACAAGGTGGTCTTCAGGGTCCCCCGGGATGCCATTACCCACCAGAGTGTGCACAGGAGACTCAACGCAGGCAGAGGAAAGCGACCCCCCAGCAAATCTCGGGGCCCCGGCAGCAGGAGGCACGCGACCCACGCACATCCCCAGGACTGTCTGCTCCGTAAGCTCCCGGGCACCTGTACCCACCACAGTTCCTTAGCAAATCCCCACATGATGTTTACAAAGCAGCCACACTGAGCGCTTCCCTGGTGACTGTGCCACGTGCAACTCTGCGCCACATCCCAGTGCCCTCCCCACGACACAGCGCTGAGGTAGCTATGACAACATCTCCATTTACGGTGAGGGAACCCGAGGCTCAGTGGGGTCACATCTGACCTCACTGCCTGACCTGTGAGCAGCAGGGTGACCTCTTATCAGAGTGACTGTCGGTCACAAAAACATCAACGCTGAGCCCAGGTCCTCCATCTTCTCAGATAGGCCTTTCCTGACAGGCCTGCTCACGGCTACACTAGGGCCACAGGGTCTCACAACGGTGGGAAGAACGCAGGTGAGGTCACTCCAGACATAGTAACCTCTGCCTGCTTTGCTATGGGTCCAGTGGCCAGCACAGATGGCCCTCTGATTCTGTGGCCAGAGTCCTAGGACAGGTCTGATGAGGTCAGGCCAGGGGGCAGGAAGCCGGTCAAGAGGAAGGATGGTCCTGCACTCCACAGCCCAGCGGGAGGCAGGGCTGAGAGGCTCTGCCAGCACCTCCTCCCCCTCCCCCCGCCCCTGCTGGTAGAGAGTGAGGGTGGGGCGGGGGGTCCAGTTTTCTAACTCTCCCTCCAGTGTTAACAGACATCCCACGCTGAAATCAGCTGACTCCCCTCCAGGCCCTGGCCCATGTAGTTAGGGGTGAACTGAAATCAGCCTCAAGCAAAACACTTTGAAACAGCGTACAGAGTAAGATTCTAGGTCCTTTTTTGTTCTCTTAATTCTGGTAGCTCTTTGAATCAGACACAGCTACTGGACCACCGACAGCGGAAAGAACACTTTCACTGGGAAACAGAAGACTTGACTTCTAGCCCAGAATCTCCTACACACCTTGTCCTGTTGCTAATACCCTACCTACAGCTCTTTGCCTCAGTTTCCTCATCTCTAGACAGGGGAAAGTAGCCTGTCCTTAATTAGCTCACCCAATTATTGTATAAAAGGAGGCAAACACCCTCTGAATTCCTCCGCAGCAGTATCACCATCACTTACCACGGAGCTCTGTGTCTTTCCGCCCCACCCCCAACCCCAGAGGCCCAGGAGCACAGGCAGTAAAATAGCATCGCTCAAGGTCTGGAACAGGATGAGCTCTGTATTCCAGCAGGTTTTGCTGATTCCCTCAATAAAGACGACTCTGCAAGAACCAAGGGGGACGAGAAATTCTTCTTCAGCAGCCCGAGGGGCCTCCGTCTTGCCTGCTCTCCCAGATTACCTAGCAGTGTGCCCCCTTGCCCAGAAAGCTCTACATCAATGATCCTGGAAACTGCCTAAGTCCTACAGAGGGTTTGAAAAGCACTCAGAGCCCCTTCCCTACTGTGCTTTCTAGATGTATGCATTTCAAACAACCCCATGTTTCTGTTTACTCCCACAAGCTCTGCAGAGAAGGAAGGTTTACTCCACATCATCTGGAAAAATGGTGCCTGTCCTTACGCATGTGACTTTAGTGGCCTCACAAACGCATAGTAAAAAGCAACTGGCCATCTACAGAGTTAACCTGCCAGGCAGCTCCACCACAAATCACTATTCAGGCCAGCCTCGTGACAAGCGTGTGTGGGCAGGGCTGGACAGGAAAGGCAGGAGGACATAAAGCAGGTGACCTGCCCTGAAGAGGAACAGAGAACAGAGGGCAGGGGTGATTAAGAGGCAGATGGGGCAGGGCCAGGTTCAGACAGCCCGCTGCAGGATGAGCTCCGTGATCTCTGCCCTGCTACCCAATCTCATGGGGATCCCATAGTAGGCCGTGCCTGGGCTGACGTATACAAATGTGGTCTGGGCCACTTGGTAGAGACCGGCAAAGAAGGGGTTCAGGAGATAGGCTGCCACGTTCAAGGGGAAGATTTGACCAGCATGCGTGTGCCCAGAGAGGATCAGGTTAATATCTGGCCGAGCCTGAAGGGCTCTCTTGGCAGCCAAGGGCTGGTGAGCAAGCAAGACGGTGGCGTGGTCCGGGCTGCAGCCCCCTAGGGCCTTCTCGAGATCCATGCCATGGCCGGAGTAGTGCAGGATGTCTGCTTCGATGTCATCCACCCCAGCCAAGCAGATCCAGTCATCATCCTCACCACCAGCTCGCTGGGCCCCTGTGGCAGAAATCTTCACGTTCTCATTGTGAAGGGGCCTGACATTCAGCGACTCCAGCAGTGCAAACCAGTTGCTGACGTCTGAAGTGTAGTATTCATGATTCCCTGTGACGAAGTAGGTGCCCAGGCGTGAATGAAGCTGGCCCAAAGGAGCAACGGCTGTCCGGAGGACGGAGGCTTCTGAATCGCAGAGGTCACCCACGATCACCGTGACGTCCGGTTCCAGCTTGTTCACCATCCTCACGAACAGCTCCATTTTGGTCCTGCCCACGGTGGGGCCCAAGTGAATGTCTGAGAGGAGCACAACCTTCAGGTTGTCCATCGAGGGCGGCAGCTGATGGATGGGCACCGCCACGGTTTTTACCAGCGGGGGCTGGGCAGCATTCAGAAGCCCGGCTATGCTGAGCACGGCAGTCACCACCACAGCCAGGGCTGGCCTGAGGGTCAGCTTCCTTGTCTTGTCAAGGCTGCCCACGACCCTACCGCTGCGCCAGGCCAAGAGCTGGTAGGCCTGCTCCATGCCGCTGAGGGTACAGAGGAAGAAGAGCATGATGATGTACGCCCCGAGGCAGGAGTAGGCGGCCAAGGAAAACAGATAGGGCTCCTCAGCCACCAAAAAGAGCATGGTGAAGAAACTGGAATGGGCCAGGGCCAGAAATGTCACAACAGCCATCTTCCAAAGCTGAAAACAGGCCGACTCGGAGGCTGGGGAATGGCTAAGGTTGCTGACTGCGCTCCGCCAGATGTAGAGGGAGCCAATAAGCATGAGCGAGTTGACGAACAGGGCAAGCTGCAGGCGCAACAGCCAGCGCCAGGCTCCGAGCTCAAGGCTCTCAGACAGACAGGATCGGGAAATGACCATGGACACGAAGACAGTGCCAGCAGCCAGGGCAGCCTTCACAGCCAGGGACAGCTGCCTGAAGATCACCATTTTCTCTGCTCCTAAGAGGGTCCCCTGGCAGTTCTGGGCGGGTGGGCTCTGGAAGGCGAGGTCCTTAGAAAAGACAATGGCCAAGGAGAAGGTTCCAGCTCAGGTCCGCCTGCAACCACGAGCTGGCATCAGCTTTGTGGAATATCAGAGCTTTCTTGTCCCCATTCAAAACCTGGAGGCCACTTACAACTGCCCAACCAGCCTCCAATCCAGGCCACTCGCTGGTGGTGACACTTGACTATTAAAACACAAACACTGGCTTATAACACGATGCGCAGTTTTCATGATCTTCTGTCCAGTTTTCTGAATGTTTAAAGTTTCTCCACCATGCGTGTGGAATTTCTTTTATGGTAACAAAAACATTAATCTAAATCAGCGGTTCTCAAAGTGCGGCCTGGGGGTCCATTTAGTTAAAATTGCTTCCATAATAATGCTACGCTGTAACTGCCTTTTCCCTTCTCATTCTCTCTGAGTGTGCAGCCGAGTTTTCCGGAGGCTCTGGGACATGCGCAATGGAGACACAGAGCTCAGAAGCAGGTAGGAGAGTGGCACTGTCATCTTCTAGGGCAGACACGAGGTTTGCAAACATGAAAACCAATACCACTCTTTGCCCTAAAATTTGGGGAGAAACATTGTTATCCTCCCCTCCAAAAACCCGTTAAGTCTCTTTACATGTAATAGAGTTACTATTTCTGAAATAAATTCATAAATATTTAAAATTTTAATTTCTATGACAGTTGAAGCTTGAGAACTGCTGTTCTAAGGAAATGTAAACAAGGAAATCACAGAAAGCTCATCTGCTGGTAGCTTCCTTCGGCTCTAGGCCCAGGAGGGAAAACCAGACACGGAAGAATTCCTGGGGTGAAGCCGGCCTCCCTGGGTGGGACCCGGCGTGGCGGTCGGGGGGCACCCCACCGCTGCATGAGGCTGCGCGATGATGAGCACTCATCATCACTCAGGGGACACTGCCCCGTCCACCAGCTCCTCAACGGTAAGCCCGTGTCTCTCCCTTCCCACAGCCCACCTAAATATAAAAGCTCCGCCGATCCCGGAACCGGCTGTCTCTGCCGCTGTCCCCAGGGCTTCTCACAGCCGGCGAGCTCCCGCCTTGGGGGTTGAGGGTGGGGGCTCCTCCAAGACTCCTAGCCAAAAAACTGGGCTCGGGAAGCCACAGACCCCAATAAACAGGAGGTAGCAAACCCTCCATTTGAGGTGACCTTTCCTCAAGAAGAACCCCAAATTAAAATATTTTCAGCAGGTGTTTTCCAAATACTTAAGATTGTTAACCTCGCTTTAGATAAATGTATGGTTTTGCTCTAGGCCAAGTTGTGCTTTACCAGTCAACCGGCCCAAATCTCATCACTTCGGCTTAAAACGTGGCCCAGGCTCAGCCCACCCAGACTCTGGAGGAACCAAAGTTGGTTCACTGAACGTGCAGAGGGGTAGATGCCAGTTTCAATTCCCCGCTGTCCTTCTTCTCCCGCCAAACGTGCCACTCCCCCTCCCCTACTCGCTCCTGCAGACCTCCCTCCAGCAGCTCGGGCTGCTACCTGCCGCCCACCTCTTCTCCGTCCTCGGCCTGGACCACCCTGAAGGTCCGGAAAATCCAAGCCATAAAAGGAAGCGGTGGGGAGTGACGAGATATTTGAAAAGAGAGCTCCTCGGAGGACATTAATCCAAAGTTCCCATTGCGAAGGCCTCCCCTGATCCCGTTTTTCTTCTTCCAAAGAGGTTCGCAGGGCACACACCGGGCAAGGGAGGGCGCCCCAGCCTAGAGCCCAAGGCTTCCACCAATGACGCGCGCCAGGGGAATTTCCAATTACCCTTCTTGGGAAATCGCAAAGCTGCAAAGGTGTGGGCACATCTCATCTCACCCACCTCGTAGCACCTTTGGGGATGTGGATTCAAGCGAAACCGGCGGCCAGAGCGGAACACACCAGCGACAAGCTACCGGGAAGGACGCGCGCCCGCTTGGCCCGCCCCCGATAGGAGGGCCAGTCCACTGCCTGCGCTTCGTAGGCGGCCTCTCTGCGGAGGTACGACCCGGGTCCCAGGCCCACCGCCCTGCAGGGCCCCTGTTGGCCGCAGCTACAGCCTGGTCCTCCGCCAGCATGTCCCCTAGCAATGCATCCCCACGTGGGGGTCTTGTGGACTTACATGCAAGCCGCGCGCAGGGCCCAGCAGCAGGGACACCAGCAGCAGAGAGAGGATGCGAACGACCCCCGGCAGATCAGCTCTCCAGCCTCTCCGCTCCATCGCAGTCGGCGCCCCAGCCAGCCGCTCGGCGTCACTTGACTGAGGACCCGCGACCTGGCACCGCCCCTCTCGGGTCCTGACCACAGCGCCGGAGCCTGCTACGCCTGGTGCTCCGCCCCACCACAGCGGGCCCGGGGGCGGGGAATGGGCATGACGAATCTGGAGGCCACGCGCGGCCGCGTGACTCGAGGATAGCGTTATCTGGTTCCTTGTCGGCCTCTGCTACACCCTTTGCAAAGGCAATCAAGAGGCCCGGCTGTCAGCAGCTTGATAATGCGCCTGGGGGTTGGACTTCATTCAGCAAGGGCCTCCTTGCTTCCTGGCCGCCTCAGAGACCAGATAAACCAAAGTGGACTAGATAGAATCCTAGCCCTGCATACCGGACTCTCGAAAACTAGGGGTCTGCAAATTGCAGTCCGTGAACCAACCCTCTACCTGGAACTTGTTAGAAATGCGAATTCTAAGACCCCACCCCAAGAACTGTAGGTCTGAAATTCTAGGGCTGGGGCCCAGAAGTCTGTATTTTGCACACTCTCCAGGTTTGTTGGTGCATGCTAAAGTTTGAGAACCACCCTTCTAGGTTACCAAGAAATTTAGAACTGTGAAAAATCATTCCAAATGCCAACCTTCAAAGCATCAGCGTCTGTAGAATGTTTATTTTATTGCTGGGTTTGAACAGATTAAGAGCAACGCCTTCCACCTTTCAATTTTGCGCTTGAGATTCTTAACAGCCCTGCCATGCCGATGTAGGGAGATCTGTCATGCTGGGGTGGAATACAGTCTTGTGTCCCTTAAGGACAAGATACAGTCTTGGAAATGCAACATTAGGTGATTGTTGTCATTGTGTAAACACAAACCTAGATAGCCGTAGTACGCGCCTGGGCTATACGGTACCGCCCGTTGCCCCTAGGCTACCATGTTACTGGACAAAACAGCACTAGAATACATCAAACACAAGAAAAAACGCAGTCAAGAGACGCGATAAACGTGGCGTGCTATCTCACAGCAGACACTTCTTAAATAAGGAAAAGAGCACACCCTAAAACAATGTCAAAAGATGTAGTAAATACATAAACCAGTAACATAGCAGCTTATTGTCACAACCAAGTGTAAAGTACTTTACGTAAGTAACCGAGCTGTACTTTTTACGCGGCTGGCAGTGCAGTACGTTTGTTTACGCCAGCGTCACCACAAACACGCGAGAAACGTGTTGTGCTAGGACATTACGAAGCCACATCACGAGGCAGTAGGAGTTTTTCGGCTCCAGTATAATCTTGTGGGACCGCTACCGGTCCGCTGTTGACCGAAACGTGATTCTGAGGCACGTGACCGTAGTATGGTCTCGTTTCACACTTGGGAAAACCAATGCTCTGCGACGTGCGTTAACCTGTCCAGGATCGCGGTCTCCCAGAGCTCTGGGTCTGAAGTTTTGTGTCTCGACCTGGAGAGTGGTCACAAGGGGATAAGCCACAACAGAACTCATTAAGTTATTTATTTGTATTGCGTCTCTTTCTGTATCTGTTTTTAAAATGAGTTAAAAAGTTATTTTTTACTTTTAAAAAGTTAAAAAAAATAATGTTAACTGTATCCCAAAAGATCTTTATACATTGTGTAACAAAATAGCTACCATTGCACCTGCTCATTCCCTCCTCCTTTTCCACTGGACATTTCCCTGGGAGACTGAGAAATAGTCACTGGCTTTCCTTTCACAGGTTCTGTTCTTGCCTGGAACACAGACTCGCTCCTCTGGGGCTGTGAAGTCCTCTCTAAACACGGCAATGCTCGTCCAGAATGGAGGAGCAAGGGCTTTGGAGGCAGGCAGACGTGAGTTGAAATTCTAGCTCTGCCGCTTAATGTGTGTGTGACTGGGCGAGTCACTTAACCTCTCCGAGCCTCAGCTCCTTCGTTGGTGAAATGGGGATAACAACATCAAACTCACTGGATTGTTGAGACAGTTGCGAGAGGTGATAACTAGAACACATTTGGCAAATGCAGGATGTCGGTGGGGCAGCTGATGAAATCACAGTTAGGCCTGTAGGGTAATTTCCTGATTTTGATAAGAGTACAAAAGCTAAAGCTTAAATCATGGTTTTACATTAATTTATTGATTTTGATCATTGCTCTGTGTTTTTTTAAGAGAATGTTTTTGCTTTCACAAAAAAAAAAGGGGGGGGTATCATCGTTGCAACGGACTCTCTATCCTGTCAGAAAAAAAAATATGTATAAACAAACACATAGAACCATAAAGCAAATGTGGGAAAACATTGACATTAGGGGAATCAATCAAGGAATTCTTTCTACTGTTTTTACAACTTTTTTCTAAATCTAAATTATTGCAAAATAAAGTTAAATTTTTAAATTATATTTTACTGATTATACTGTTACATATGTCCTGATTTTCCCCCTTTAGGCACCCTCCACTCAGCACCCCCACTCCCTCGGCAATCCCCACACCATTGTTCATGCCCATGGGTCCCGCATGTAAGTTCTTCAGCTACTCCGTCTCCTAGGCTGTACTTTACATCCCCATGGCTATTCCTTAACTACCTATTTGTACTTAATCCCTTCACCTCTTCAGCCATTCCCACAAACCCCCTCCCACCTGGCAACCATCAAAACACTCTCCATATCCATGATTCTGTCTCTGTTCTAGTTTGCTCAGTTTGTTTTTTTAGATTCAATTGTTGATAGATAGTGTTTTTTCCCATTTTATTGTTATAGTTTTGATCTTCTTTTTCTTAAATAAGTCCCTTTAACACTTCATGAATAATGGTTTGGTGATGGGGAACTCCTTTACTTTTTTCTTGTCTGGGAAGCTCTTTATCTGCCCTTCGATTCCAAATGATAGCTTTGCTGGGTGGAGCGATCTTGGCTGTGGGTCCCTGCTTTTCATGACCATGAATATTTCTTGCCAATCCCTTCTAACCTGCAGAATTTCTTTTGAGAAATCAGCTGACAGTCTTATGGGGACACCCCTTAAGTAACTGCTTTTTTCTTGCTGTTGTTAAGATTCTCTCTTTGTCTTTAATCCTTGGCATTTTAATTATGATGTGTCTTGGAGTGGGCCTCTTTGCATCCATCTTGCTTGGGACTCTCTGTGCTTCCTGGACTTGCATGTCTATTCCCTTTACCAAATTATGGAAGTTTTCTTTCACTGTTTTTTCAAATAGATTTCCAATTTCTTGCTCTTTCTCTTCTTCTGGCACCCAATGATGCGAATGTTGGAGCTCTTGAAATCCCAGAGGCTACTTATACTATTCACATTTTTTTAAATTATTTTTCCTTCTTGTTCTTCTGATTGGTTGTTTTTTGTTTCCTTCTGTTCCAAACCATGGATTTGATTCTTGGCTTCACCCACCCTACTGCTGTTTCCTGGTAAATTGTTCTTCATTTCAATCAGTGTACCTTTCATTTCTGACTGGGTCTTTCTTATGCTCTTGAGGGCCTCACTAACTTCCTTGAGCATCTTTATAACCAGTGTTTTGAACACTGCATCTGATAGATTGCTTATCTCCGTTTTTTTGTTTAGCTCTTTTTTTGTGGCGTTTTGATCTGTTCTTTCATTTCAGCTATATTTCTTTGTCCACTCATTTTGGCAGCCTCCCTGTGTTTGTGTCTATGTATTAGGTAGAGGTGCTTTGACTCTGTGTCTCAATAGTGTGGCCTAATGTAGTAAGTGTCCTGTAAGATCCAGTGGCACAGCCTCCCCTATCACCTAAGCTGTATACTCCAGGCGCACCCTTTGTGTGGGGTGAGTACACCCTTCTCTTGAAGTTGAGCACTGTTGGCAGGTCAATGGGAGGGATTTACCCAGGCCAGTCAGCTGCAAGGACTGGCTGTGATCACTGACCACCAACCTCCACCCTCCGTGAAGGGTCAGCTGTGCAGGGGCAGGGTGGTGGTGCTCTGATGTGGTCTGTAGCTGTCCACTGGGTGTGCAGGCCCTGGGGTTTCCTGGGTGGTGCAGGCCAAGGTGAGCCCCCACCTGTGTTTTGCTGGGGCACCCTTCCTGACCTAGAAAGCAATCTGAGAATGCTGCTACCTGTTCTGGGTTTGGAGATTTTCAGGTGAAGCCAAGCTTTGAATCTAGGCTGGCTGCTGCTAGTGCCAGGCCTGGTCTCACTGAAGCCAGCTCTTGCTTTTTGATAGGATGTAGGAAGTTGTGAAGCATGAGCCAAAAGTAGCCATTCATATGGAAAAACAGCTTGGGTTGGGCTGTAAACTGGATGGGGCAGAGCCTCTGAGGATCTGCAAGGTGTGTCAAACAGTGTTACCTGGGTCGATGTAGTTTCAGATCTGGCACCAGCTTGCTGGTTCTGTGGGGGGGGGGGGAGATTTAGAAAAGGGACAATGGCTTCTGCTCGCCTTGATGCCAGACACTTCAGTTTCTCCCTGTGTACCACTGGTGCCTTTCAAACTGCTACCCCGGTGTTGGAGCTCAGAGGAAGTGAATCTGAGTAAGTCTGTGTGTGGGTTCTTTAAGGGGAACTGGTGGTTGGGGCTCCTGACGTTTCTTCCACTGACACAATCCTCACTGGTTTTTGCAGCCAGGAGTTGTGGGAATTTATCTTCCTAGCACTGGAACCCTGGCCTGGGGGGCCTGGTGTGGGGCTGGGACTCCTCGCTCCTGAGATACCCTTCCAGAATTTTTAACCTCCACACGTGGGTGTGGGACTAGCCTGTTCTGCATCTGTGCCTCTCCTACCAGTGGGGATGGATGTGGTTTCTTTAATTCTGTAGTCGTCAGACTTCCATTTAACTTGATTTGTAGTTGTCAGACTTCTGTTCAACTTGATTTTTGATGGCTCTGAGTGATGGTTGTTCTACATTTTAGCTGTAATTTTGATGCGGTTTTGGGAAGAGGTGAGCCATGTCTGTGCCATCTTGACTGGAAGACAAAGTTAGATTTTAAAAAATCCTTAGCAAATGACAGATTCAACTTTTCCCCCTCCCCCTGCCCCCCTCCCCCCCTCCAGCTTATAGACATGGCATGACAATACGCAGCAGGCATATTTAACTAAATTGAGGCAGAAAGTGTTTAGCCCGGGGTTGTGCTAAACACACAGAAACCAGCAGCCCCTATCCCGCTGATGCCTGTCTCTGTACGGCCTGCCCGTTAAGGGCCATGTTTACATTTTTGAATGGTTGAAAAAGTCAGAACAATAATATTCTGTGACATTTGAAAACAATATGAGATTGAAACGCCAGTGTCCCCACACAAAGTTGTGTTAGAACACAGCCACCCCCAGTTCTCTGCATGTTATGCCGCTTTTACACGGCACTGGCAGGATCGGCGTGGAGGCCTTATGGACCCCAAAACCTGCAGTCAGCAAGAGCTTGCCCAGGGACTACAGATTGCAGGTGGTTCCTGAGATGCTGTGAATGCCTGGCTTGGTATTGTCCTTGAACTAGCGATAATAATAATGGCCATTGTTTCATTGACTGCTTTACCAGTGGTGTGTCACGCTGCATCAAGATCCAAGTTTCACTTCACAGACGAGAAAGCTGAGGCACGGTGGAGTTCAACGACTTGCCGACAGCCACAGGGCCGGGAGGTGATGGAGTCTCTAAGTCACGCTGTAGATGAAAAGTCAACTAGGACAAGGTGACCCAGAAGAGGGACCGGGAACTGGGAAAGAGCTTTGTTTAGGTTACTTAGAAACCGCCAGACTGTCTGGTTTCAGTTAGGTAGTCATAATTTATGCTTTGGCTTCTGTACACCCAGCTTCCGATAAGGACACCTCAAGGCTAGAGTTATTTTCGCATCAGCTTCTGTACCTCCTGCTTTTGCCACGTAGGATAGGGCATCCGGAGAGCAATAAAAGCCCTGCTCAGCCAAGGTTTGGGGCCCAGAATTTGGAGACTGCCTCCTCTGGGTCCGTGCGTGTAATAAAGCCTCACTCTGTTACCCCAAATCGCGCCAGAGTCATTATTTTCTGAATTATTTTCCGTAACAATGCTGTCTGACTTTCAAGCCTGAGCTATTTTTATGAGGCCATGCCTCTCTCTGCCCATACTTGTTCTTTTAGTTCCTGTCCAAGTGAAGTGTGCATATATGAGGGGGACCCCCCACAAAACACTGAATTTATCTATTTAAAATTGTGTATTTATTCTTACATGTTTAAACTTCAGTCACCTTCGAAGTGCTCTCCATCTGATGCAATACACCTATCAAGATGTTTTTCCCACTGCTCAAAACAGTTTTTGAATGCATGGATGTTGATGCCTTTTAGTGCTTCTGCCATTTTTTTTATTTTCACCTCTTCCATATCAGCAAAACCTTTTCCTTTGAGAACAATTTTCATCCAGGAAAACAACAAAAAAAGTCACTTGGGGTGAGATGGGGTGAATAGGGAGGGTGGGGCATGGTGACCCTGCCATTTTTGGTTAAAAACTGCTGAACACTCAGCTGGGTGTGGGCAGGTGTGCTTGTAAATCACCCAGCATGAAATGGGCAAATGGATTGAAAGAGTCTGCAAAAAAAAAATTTACTGAAGCCAAATGCAGCCTCTCACAACAACGCCAGCTGGTGCACTGATTCAGGTGGCTTCCTAGAACACTCCTAGCAGGGGAAGCCTGTACTACAAGGGGCCCACCCTCCAGAAGATAATTCTGGGACTTTCTGGGGGGATCCTCCCTCAGATAGTGTGCTGGGATGTAATACCTGCTGCTCCAGGTTGTGGGGGATACAAAATGACCACAAGAAAGCTGCCATCCTGCAGGGAATCATGTCCAGGGGAAAAGGTGCTCGCACACACAGCCACACGTGGCACAGGCCCTGCTGCAGACCAGTGCTGCTCACGGTGTGGCCCGAGGGCAGCGCCTGAGCGCAGCAGTTCAAAGTAGGTGCTTAGAAACGTGCAGCAGTCTGTGAAAGCTTGTCCGTTAAATCTAGTAACAGAAAGGTGGATGTAAGTTTTGTATGTATATTTTTATTTCCATTTTCTAGCCATTTATTTTTGTCATGTTTTTACAATAGGATCAGTCCTGGAATTGAAGGGAAAGAGACTGTTAACCACTGAAACAACTCTGATTCTTCACCAAAGGTAGTTTGAAAAACACAGAAGCCTCATCAATAGTATGAGAATAATGAAAGGAAGAGAGGCGTGGGGCCCAATAGCACAGACGAAAACTTTGTTTTTCTATCCTGATAAGGCTTTGCACACAAGTTAAGAATCAATCTCGGCCCCTTTGATCAATCAATTTTCCCTTGTGTTCCTAACAGTTTTCAAACTGTTCAAATGCCTTTGAAATTTTAGCAAACTTCAAATTCCAACCTCAGTTATGACCTTATTGCAGTGTAAAAAAGTAACTAATTTTACACATCGGATATTTCAAAAAGCCCATGGACGTCATTGTAATTTGGAATAGGTTTCAGGACATATGTCAGAAGAAAGAAAAACCCAAGACCTCCACTAAAAGGACGTGGCAACCAACTGTGATGCACGCTTGACTCTTGGACCCGGAAAAAAAAAAGATAATTACAAAAGATGTTATGGGACACGGAACAAGAGTTGAGTACAGACTGTGAATTAGAAATAATATTGTAGATTTGCGACAGGCCTGCCCCCGGGTCTCTCACAGCGCCCTGCGCCAGAGCACGTGGTGGCCTTGAACCATAGCCGGGCCTCTGCCCCTGGGCTGTAGGCACTGGAGCCGGCTGCAAAGTGGGGGGGAAGAAAGAAAAGGAAAAAATACTGTATTAATACTACATTTCCTCATTTGGATAATGATACTGTGCCTATGTTCTTAGAAAATACTCGTATACTCTGAAATATTGAGCGGTAAAGGGGCATAATGTCCTCAATTTAATCTTCAATGGTAATAATAATATGTATACTATATACGTTTATACTAATACAAATATGTTTATATATTATATATAATGTTTGTATATATGTATATCACAAGCATAAAATGACAGATCAAATAATGGAACAGGTAAGGCAAACTGTTACCAATTGATGCATTAGGTATCTTATATCAAAATAAACTTATTTAAAAAAATTAAAAAATGAAGTCTCCACCCTGCAAATGTGGACAGTTTGGCTGGGCAGCAATTCTTTACCTTTCTCATGGTTAAGTTTTCTGACTCAGAAAACTCTGAGACCTCATCTAGGGGTTACGTTGAGCAACCAGCTAATGGGTATCGTCATAAAGGAATAAAATGATAAAATTGTGAAATAATTGGCTGTTTCCCCACATCTCCGATTTCCTAAAAGTTAGCAGCTGGGTACTGGGAACAGCATGCCATCTGACACCTGTGAGTCTTAAGATGTCCTTGTCCCTATGCCTTCCAACTCCCTTTCAGTTTCTACAGACAGGTGTGTTTTTAAAATATCTAAAAATATAAAATGCCCCAAGTGAGGCCTGCCTTAGGGGAAAAAAACGAGGACTTTGTTTTAAACACCCTTCTCTCCTGTCTTCTTTGTATCCCCGAACTATCTGTCAAGAGCACCTGCTTCCCCAGTGTCTCTCAGCCGCGTCTTCGCAGGGTTGTCCTTTTCCCCTTCCTCTTTGATGTAGGCCTGTTGTTTCTTGTCCCCTGGGACCCAGGGTCAGCCCACACTTCCTGCACAGCCACATCTGCATGGGTGGCTCCCTTCTCTCAACG
This sequence comes from Anoura caudifer, assembly GCA_004027475.1. Classification (NCBI taxonomy): domain Eukaryota; kingdom Metazoa; phylum Chordata; class Mammalia; order Chiroptera; family Phyllostomidae; genus Anoura; species Anoura caudifer. The sequence goes on from PVKU01004778.1 coordinate 56,517, forward strand.
ATCACAGGAATTTTCTAGCTCAGTTGAAGGTTAAAACCAGATAGAGCCCGAAGGTGTGTTTGTTCTGACAATCACCATGTTGGCTCATCAGCGTCTTAAATTTTATATCTTTACTGGGGTTGTCAACATTTAATCAGGGGAATTTACGTAATCTAGGTATACACTTTCTCTTTGAAGATCAGAGGTGTGGCTACACCAGGCCCATGGTCCCATAGGGTAACAGTGGACTGGAGATAGGTGTGGGGACACTTCTAAGGCATAGAAGGTCCCTTCAGTGGGCAACGATCCCCATCGGCTCCACGTCACCTTTGACATGACCCCCAGGCTCTGTGAGAGATTTAAGTTTGCAGCTTCAGGTAATTTGATCGCACCGCTCTGATTGCTGTGTTAGACACATCTGTGTGACACTTGGGGCTCATTTAGTTACCTGTCTCCCAAACCCAAGGCTGCCTGTTCATGTCAGCTGCCCCTGCAGCACATCGGCCACCCCAAACCAACCGTGTGGAGTCTCTGGCTCCTCCAGACATTTCTGGTCTCACCGGAATAAAGCACCATGCTTCCCAACTGTCTGCCAAACAGGCTGGCAAGTACAACCCAGAAGGGCAGGCAAGTTCACTCCCCGTAGGACGGTGGGAGACCAGAGAAGGGAAAGAGCCAGTAAAAAATCCTCTCTCTCATCCTCCCCCAGATGAACCATTTCAAGGTGTGGTTTCTCCGCATAGCCTGTCCAGAGACATACCACGTGATCCAGTGGGTGCACCTGCCAAGAAACTGGCCTTCTGTCTTCAAGGTGGTTATGGAGCAGTAGCCAGCACAGTAACACATACCTGGTGTTGCTTCTCATCCTTCCCTCTCCTGCCCTCTGTCAGTGACTATACCTTCCAAATAAACTATTAGCATTTAATTCTTGCCTCTGACTCTGTGTCCTAGGGAGCCCAGGATGAGATAATTATTTACTCAACACGATGAAGTTGCCCAGCAGCCTACCATGTCCTGTATGAATTTCTTGAGCTTTCTCTAACCTAGGGCTTTGGGGGGCTGCCTAGGATCGTAGGTCGCAATGCATCCCCAAATCAAACCCCAGATTTAATGGCTCTTTCTTAATGAAGGATTTACCAACAGCAGTATCTGAAGGAAATATCCAACTTCTGACATTTATCTTTCTCTGTGGTATAGCTCTTTATGTCCTGTGGTTTTAATTCAGGCCCTCATCTTTCTTATGAGGATCACTCTGGGGGTCTCCTGTACTGTTATTTTGGTCCCAGCCCCAGCCCCACCATCTTCTTCCTGAGTTGAGCCTTTGCCTGTGTCACTCCCTTTGCCAGAAATTCTTCCTTCTGTTTTGCCTCCAGCCAACTTCTACTTGATCTTTTCAAACATTGTATAGGAATTCAAGCATGGCCTCTTGCAAGAAACCTTCCCAGACTCACCCTCACACTGGATTGATTGCTGCTATAAACTGACTGTTTGCGTGTTCCCCAAATTCACATGTTACAACCTAATCCCTGGTGGGATGGTACTTGGGGGTGGGTCCCTGGAGTTTTATGAGTGATCAGGTCATGAGGGCAGGGCCTTCGTGAATGGGATTAGAGCTTTAAAAAAAAAAGATTTTATTTATTTTATCTTTAGAGGGGAAGGGAAGGAGAGAGGGAGAGAAATATCAATGTGTGGTTGCCTCTTGTGCATCCCCTGCTGGGAACTGGCCTGCAACCCAGGCACGTGCCCTGACTGGGAATCGAACTGTGATCCTTTGGTTTGCAGGCCTGCGCTCAATCCACTGAGCTACGCTAGCCAGGGCAGAGATTAGAGCTTTTATAAAAAAAACTCCAGAGCTCTCTTGCCTTTTCCACCATGTGAGAATGTAGCAAGGAGCTAGCCTGAACCACACACCGAATCTGTTGGCAACTTGATCACGAGCTTCTCAGGCTTCAGAACTATGAGAAATAAATTTCTGTGCTATAACCTTATGTGGGCACTGGCCAGCAGTGTTTGCGGCATTGTGGATGAGATGAGACAAATTCACACGGACCACCGAAGTCCTGTGGAGGAAAAGGGACAGCATGGCCACTCTCTCAAACGGAGAGTGCCTCAGAGTGCCTTGGCTATTCTCTTGAGAGGAGAACACTCTGACCTTGCCTTGACATGCTTTTATTGGGTTTAATTTGCATAGGAATATAGGGTGTATACATAAAGCTCATCAATCTAAAGCTACACAATAGACAACATTCAAGGAACTCTGAGGGCTTATTCTAAGTCAGGGTCAGAGAGTCAAAGGGTCATAAAACTTTGGGGAACAAACTCACTTCATGCTTGGACTCTCATCATTTGAATTGAGGGTATTAGCAAAGTAGGTTTCATAGGATTTTATGCATTCTTTCTTAGGCCTGATCACCCCAGGGAACCTGCCCTTTCCAGAACAGGGCCACACCCACCTCTGGCATTGTTTCAGGCTTAAGTCAGGCAGGGGAAATAAGGCAGCCAAGAGATTAGGAGACTTCTTGCAGACAGAATAATGACTCAGGCTATGTCAAAGCTGAGGAGCAAGGGTCCATCACCCCCTTTTTCTATAGCCCCCCCAAGTCCTTCCCTGAGGACCCCTTCATGACCATGCCTGTCTTAAGTCATCCCTCCTTTAAGGAGTCTTACCCTTCATGGCTAACCAGTCATCTGCCCAGGGCCAAGCAGGGTGAAGTAAAAGGAGGCAGAGGTGGTGCCCCTACAAGGAAGACAAGCTTTCTCTCCTAAGTGGCTTATGGTCCCACGATCCTTTACTCAGCCTTAGCCATGGGGATTACAGCTTCTGAAACCAGGCAAGGCAGTTCCCCACAATAATCTAAACTGACACATCATAATCATCCAAAGTTCCTAGTTTACATTTGAGTTTACTCTAGATGTTGTACATTCCTTGGGTTTTGACAAACGTATAACAATAGGTATCTGCCATTACGGTATCACACAGAATAGTTTCACTGCCCTAAAATCCTCTGTACTGTGCCTGTTCATCTGTCCCTCCCTCCAACACCTGGCAACCACTGATCATTTTACTATCTTCATAGTTTTGTCTTTTCCAGAATGTCATATAGTTGGACTCATACAGGATGTAGACTTTTCAGATGGCTTCTCTCAGTCATAGGCATTTAAGGTAACTCCATGTCTTCATGGATTGATAACTCCTTTCTTTTTTCATACTAGACACTATTCCATTGTTTGGATATACCAGTTTGTTTATCCATTTGCCTGCTAAAGGACATTTGATTGCTCCCAAGTTTTGGCAATTATGAATAAAACTGCTATAAATATTTGTGTGCACATAAGTTTTCAACTAATTTTGGTAAATACCAAGAAGTGTGATTGCTGGATTATATAGAAAGGGTATGTTTAGTTTGGTAAGAAACTGTCAAACTGCCCTGGCTGGTGTAGCTCAGTGGACTGAGTGCCAGCCTGTGAACCAAAGGGTCCTTGGTTCAATTCCCAGTCAGGGCACATGCGTGGGTTGCAGGTCAGGTCCCCAGTGGTGGGTGCATGAGAGGCAGCCACACATTGATATTTTCCTCTCTTTCTCCCCCCTTCTCTTCTCTCTAAAAATAAACAAAATATCTTTTTAAAAAAGAAACTGTCAAACTGTCTTCCAAAGCGGCTGTACCACTTTGCATACCCACCAGCAATGAGTGAGCGTTCTTGTTGCTCCACATCCTTGCCGGCCTTTGGCGTGGTCAGTGTTCTGGATTTTGCCTGTTCTAATAGGCGTGTAGTGGGATCTCAATATTGTTTTGGCCAGTATCCTTCAAAAACATCAACGGCAGGGCACAGTAAGCTGAAAAGGTCCAGTTTAGAAGACACCACAGGTGGCACCAAGATGCAATACCTGATCCCGGACTGCATCCTGTCCAGGGGGAAAGTGCTGTAAGACATTATTGGTACAGTGGACAAAACTGGAATAGGGAATGTGGGTTAAAGTCTTATGTCAATGTTGAATTTGATCATCATCTGTAGTTTCATTCTTAGGACTTAAATACTGAGAGATTAAGGGGGAAGTGGGCCTGATGTAGGTAACCTACTTTCAAATGATTCAGAAAAAACGTATAAATATAGACAAAGGGAGAAAGGAAATGTGGCATAACGTTCGCAATCTGTGAGTCTTGATGAAAGAGCGCATGGGAGTTCTTTGTACTGTCCTTGCAGCTTTTCTGTAAGTTATTTCAAAGTAAAAAGTTTAAATAATTTTTAAGTGCTGCTTTTAACATTCCATCCATATCCTTCTCCCCACTCCCCTCCTCACCCAAGGACATTCTCTCATTGTCTTTACAGGGAAAAGAAGGGAAAGAGAAAAACATCAACGAGAGAGAGAAGCATCGATTAGCTGCTTCCTGTATCCACCTTGATGGAGAATCAAACCCACAACCTTTGGGTTATGGGATGATGCTCAAACCAGCTGAGCCACACCAGCCAGGGCTCCATCCATACTTTTCAATGAGCACATACAAGTTCCTGTAGTATATTCTGAGGAGTGGAATTGCCGGGTTGCGAGGTGCTGCATCTTCCACTTGGCTGGCTAAATAGTTTACAAAGTGCCACGACATCCTTATTAATTTTAGTTATCTTTTTCTATCACCAAAAAGTAAGGTGGTCAGCAGGGCTGCTATCAAAGTGTAGGTTTTGGACCAGAAGCATCAGCCTCGCCAGGGTGCTGATTGGAAATGCAAATCTCAGTATGATGCTAAGTGAATTAAGTCAGTCAGAGAAAGACAAATACCATATGATTTCATTTATATGTGGCATCTAAATAACAAAATTAACAAAGTTGAAACAGACTCAGAGATACAGAGAACAGACTGGTGGCTGCCAGAGGGCACTGGGGTTGGGGGAGAGGGTAAAAAAAGTGAAGGGACTAAGAAGTACAAACTGGTAGTTACAAATAGTCAGGGGGATCTCAACATAGGGAATATAGCCAATCACATTGAAACAACTATGTATGGTGCCAAGTAGGTACTGGAAATATTGGGGGCACATATTGTAAAGTATATGACCATCTAACCTCTCTGCTGTACACCTGAAACTAATATTATATATACTATATATACACATTATATAATACTAAAATTATACTGAATGTAAACTGTAATTGAAAAATAACATTAAAAAGAGGTCATGAAAATAAAATTCTAAGTCATAACTATAAAACTGATAGTTTCATAGTTATAGATCTGACAGTCAAACTGTCAGATCCCCCAACCCAGACTTGCTGAATCAGAAAGTCTGGGGGTACAGCCCAAGAACCTGCGCTTTCACAAATCCCCTCAGTGACTATAAAAGTGGCGCTAACCTACGATCCATTAGGACAGCATCCGTCCCCAAACCACCAAACAGTCAAGTCCCCCAGCTCGTGTGGGACAGTGTGGGAGCCAGTGCTCTGCGCGCCCTTCCCAGGGCACCCTCCCCGTCAGGTCAGCTACGCCAGGACCCTCCGTTTGTTTGGGGAGGGGTGGCCGGACGGGGCGGGCCTGAAGCTGTCGTCTCCGCCTCCCAGGCATTCGGCCAGCGGCATCTCGCCCTCCTTCTTCCTTCTAGCTCCTTTCCTTCCTTCCTTCTCTCCTTCCGCCAGGCGCGATGGAGCCGGGACGTGGGGCGGCCGCGGCGCTGGTGGTGCTGCTGTGCGCCTGTTGCGCGCTGCGCTCCGCGCGCGCCCAGTATGAGCGCTACAGCTTCCGCAGCTTCCCGCGGGACGAGCTGATGCCGCTCGAGTCGGCCTACCGGCACGCCCTGGACCAATACAGCAGCGAGCACTGGGCGGAGAGCGTGGGCTACTTGGAGATCAGCCTGCGGCTGCACCGTCTTCTGCGCGACAGCGAGGCCTTCTGCCACCGCAACTGCAGCCTGGTGTCCGAGCCCGAGCCTGCCCCCGGCCTCGCCCGTTACCCCGAGCTGCGCCTCTTCGGAGGCCTGCTGCGCCGAGCGCACTGCCTCAAGCGCTGCAAGCAGGGCCTGCCAGCCTTCCGCCAGTCGCAGCCCAGCCGCGAAGTGCTGGCCGACTTCCAGCGCCGCGAGCCTTACAAGTTTCTGCAGTTCGCCTACTTCAAGGCAAGTCTGCCCCGCCCCGCGGCCCCGCCCCCTGCCGTAGGCTCTGGCCCCGCCCCCTTTGTTCTGGGCCATGTTCCACCCCCCTTACTGGACCCGGCTGTCCAACACCCAGTCCGGGCGAAGGACGTCTCCCCATCCCGCCCCCTTCTTCATCTTAGAGATGGAAATACTTCAGCAAAGGCAGTGAATACATGCATAGAACATCCAGCAAAGTGTGGCACCCGGCCAAGTGCCTGGTAATTGTTACCTGTTATTGGAAGGCAGATTCATCGTTTCAGTATATGCCATTAAAATCCATTTTTCTCAAGTGAGTGGTGACTTTCAGTAATGGAGCCAAAGAGGACCTGAGGAGCTGGCTAGTCCCTTTGAAAGAGGAGGAAATGAAGGCCAGGAAAGGGCAGGACTCGCGGTGAGGACACATCCCTGCCCGAGGAGCAGAATTTAGCAGTGATTCATCAGGGTTGGCGCTCTCTACTGTCTGTCTTTCATCTAGAATTCAATAACAGTCAGCTTCCTCTTTTTAGCTGCTTAGATTCCGTCTGTGATTGCTGGCTAAGAATAGCCACAAATTACAGTCCTCTATCCTCTGAGTCCTTACTCTGGGGACCCACAAGTTTTAAGAATGGACTGAATTCCCTGTTACTGGATAAAGAGGCTTGAACTTGGCAAGTCTTCACTGGGTTTTGCCAAGAGAGCCTGCTCAAAGCCCAGATTCTCGTTTATCTAATTGAAAATGATTTTTAAAGGAATACATTGCATTTATTTTAATGACTACAAAATTAAATGCAGGGCATTGGCCAGACTCTAGAGGTGGAAGTTGGTTGTTTTGTTTTAACTTTGCTTTGAGTCTTTGGCCTGCAAGATCTGCTTTTCATATTTCCACCGAAACAGCCACGTGTATATTGCAGTCATATGAGTAATACAATAGCACAAAACTCCAAGTGGAAGAAAAGCTGTGCTCTTTTATGCTTGGGTGCAGTTTTATAAAACATACCAGTTTTGTGACTGTTTGTCCTGGCAATAAAAAAAAGTTTAAAAATGGAACCAGCAATGACATTAATACATTTCCAGGACATTGAAAAATAATGGCTGGCTCATACAAGCACTGTTTTTTAAGCAAAAAAAAAAGACTTGTTAAATTCTTTCTCTTTTTTCATATAGCTTTTGGCCAAGACAGAACCAAAATTAAATCACATAATCTTTACTTGTAAGACTTGGGAGTAGCAAAAGCTCTGATTTCTTAATGTGTAGATGAACTTGGAACAAGTGACATAGGGAGGAGGGGAAGAGCATTTTACCCAGGGTGCCCCTTAGGCCTGGGTTTTCTTCTTGATCGCGGGGTCCTCAAAGTTTAAGAAGTTCATAGCTCCTCCTCAAAACCCTTCATAGGTCTTGCAACAGTCCCTTAAAAGTCAGTAAAATACCATCTGTCATACTATTTTGAGACCTCTTATAGGGCAGAAAAACATTAAGGATTTTATTAGTAAATATTAAGAATCTTCATTGCTTCAACTGAAAATCACCGAGAAAGTGATTTTAGGTGGTGATATTGCATGTTGTTTTTTGTTGTTGTTGTTGTTGTTGTTGTTCCTTAATGATGTTTATATTTTCACATTTTGTTTCTGGGTAGAGAGAAAACGATCGGTGACAGGCAGGCACACCCTCCCTGACTCTGAAAGGCAGAGGTAGAGGGTACTGGCTGCTGTGGCGGATTTGGGTAGGTGCTCCCGTGCCCGGCTGATGGCAGGCCATCAGTGCTGAAGGACAAAGGCCTGGTTGAACACGTGGTGAGGGAGGGTGAGTTCAGACTGCCAGAGAGAGGGGCAGAGGTGCGGATGTGCCGTCTTGTAGAGAAGGAGCCATCCTCCTGGTGTGTAGCTCTCAGTCCCACTGTAGATTCATGTCACCAGCCACCTTAGGTTCATGTCACTGTCTGTGGGTTCTCTACAGAGGGCTGCCATCTCCTTGAAATGCTCAACTTCCCCACAGGCCAAGGGAAAAGTGGGGTCCAGCGCTTCCTCAAATCCTTAATGACTGAGCAGACTGAGCCGGCCCCCTCGCAGGCACCCTTGTCCCATCCTTTGCCTGGATGTGGACTCTGTTCTTTCCCAACCCAAGGCCTGCCCCTCACTGATTTAGGAGTGGCTCATTTGGCAGGTGGCTGGGTCCCATCATGCAGGTGGCTCTCTCTGTCAGGAACCCACGGCTGGGTAGGGGCCACCACACCCTTCTCCTGAACCCGGCTGGGGTCCGTCTGAGATTCAGCTGCCAAGACAATGTGGCTCCATGTTCCAGCTGGCCGGGCCTGGGTTAAAGCGCACAAAATTACTCTTTCCTCTTCCACTTTGTAAATGCAGGTCCTACGTGAGAGGCCTTAGAAATCCCACTCTGTGCCCCTCTTTCTACAAGCTCTTCTGAGAATTTGAGAATCTAATTTCATTGGCAAATGCTGTCAAACGGCTGCATTCACACCTCCTCCCTTCCTTCCAGCTGCCAGGCTGGCCTTCCCCGGCCAGGACTCTAAAGCTTTCTGTAGAACCCTTTCCAACGCAGTCCGCAGGCCACTGACCAGTGTTCCCAAAACACCAGCACGGACACGTGGGAGTCATCCCCACCCCCACTCTCTGTTGCAGCCACCGCCGTTCTCGCTTAAGTGACGTGGCTCTGTGCCACCCTTCGATTCTCAGGAATCCAAGTGCAACAAGTATCCCTTTCCTGTCTCTCTTCAAACCTGATCCTCTCATCCCTGTCTCCAAGTGCCCCTCGGGATTGGCTGAAGGAGTCTCCGTGCACGTGTATGGTGCCTCCTCTGCTCCCACCAGGTTGTGCCCTGATTCAGGGGACACCCAGAGCTGGGACATCAGTGTGTGTGTGTGGGGGGGGTCCTCTGGTTGTTGGTTGTGTGTCCACGCAGGGAGGTGTCCATATCCCTGTCTTCCTGCCCTCTTGAGTCCCCCTTCCCCCACAGCACGCCGTTCCTCCCCAAAGACTTCTGCCCTCCTGGGCTCTGCCCACGAGGGTGCCGCAGCTGCCCCTCCAGTGCCACGGATCTTGCTTCTCCTGAAGCTGCCAAGGAAACTTTTTAGGGGAGTCTCTCTTTCTCCCTCTTCTCCTTTCAGGCCAGCCAGCTTCTGCCCACAGCTCCCTCTCCCAATGCTTTCCTTCCTCACACTTGTCAAGTTTCCTCAGTAGCACAGGGCTTTTGTCACATGAGTAATTTCTGTGTTTTGTCCAGAAATTACCTCCTGTGAAGCAGTAAAGCTCAGAATAACTGGGGAGATGAGAAAGGGGAAAAGAGAGCAAAAGATGGATAACTTTTTGTGATAGTATTATGTAGTCATAACGGTCGTGTCCCGGTCACTGAGCCTGTGTGCTGCCTTGTCCCAGGGAGTGCACCAGGCGTGAGGAATGACACTGCTGGGTCCTGAAAGGATCGTAGTCTGGACAGGGACAGAGACACATGAGCTGAGCCCACAGTGGTGTGAAAGCAGGAAGACAGAACATGGGGAACATGAAAGGCTCTTCATCGAGGTTGCTAGGAGACAGGGAGCCCTCACTTCAATGTGTGGTGCATGGAGGCAGGGATTTTCCCCCCTATTTTGCCTGTTATTACTTTCTAGAACAGTGCTTAGCATGTAGGAGGCACTCCACAAATATTTGTTGAGTGAGTGGCTGAGTGGAGTGGAGAGATGGTGGCAGTTGCTGAGAACAGTGAACAGAAGGTTCTGCAAGAAACTTGGGAACTTACTGATGTGTCAAGGTTTGGGCAGTAAAGATGTGGTCTCATCATTTGGGTGAGTGGAGGGACATTCATTAATAAGGCAGTTACGCACAGAGGCTGGGGACAGTGGCCTGCGACTACCCCGCGGCCAAAGGGGAAAAAGAGACCACCTGGAAGGAGAGACACTGTGCAGAGAGGGCCACCTTGACAGGAGCTGTGACTTTCAGTGAAGGGACAGGAGCAGGCTGAGGCGACTAGGCGGGAGGGAGCTAGGACACTAAATAACCCAACTTTGCTTCCTTCCCTTTAGTCTCCTAATGGGGTTCCTCACTGATGGACCCCACTGGAAGCTGGAGGGCGAGGCAGTCGATTGTTATAGTTCACACTGTTCACAAAGACCGGCCCTCCTGGGGTCCGGAGCTGGGTGGGGGTGGGGGAGGGTAGATGATGAAAGATCCACGAGGCCATCTGGTCACTTTCAGGGAATAAACGCTTGTCCAAAGTAGTTGGACCAGGTCTTGATGGGCCACAGAAGTTGCTAAACCCTCAGCTGGAGACGTTGCATAGAAACAAAAAGTTACTGAAAGACCCAGTAGACCTTGTTTTGCAAAAATCACTGCTCACCATCCATTGAGTCGCTTTTGTCTTTCTTTGTACTTCAGGCAAATAACCTTCCAAAAGCAATCGCAGCTGCTCACACCTTTCTGCTGAAGCACCCCGATGATGAAATGATGAAGAAAAACATGGCGTATTACAAGAGCTTGCCTGACGCTGAGGACTACATTAAAGACTTGGAAACCAAGTCATATGAGGTATAGCTGGAGTTCTACACGGTGGTCGGTTGCAATGTGAATGGTCAAAGAAGAACAGTTCTAGCTATTGAAGGACTTCTAGTGATTTTTGATGGCAGTTGATAAATACCATGAAAATAGAAATAATTGACTTTTTAGCATTGACCCATTTAAGAATGAGATTTTGCATTCCATGATGCTCTTAAAGCTGCCTTTCCTTTAAATGTTGCACTTTCAGAAATATGGTCATTTGATTGTTCAGTTTTTTTAAAAATTATTTTTTATTGAATTTGCTATTACAGTTGTCCCAATATTTCCCCCTTTGTCACCCTCCACCCAACATCCCTCACTCCCTCAGGCCATCCCCACACCGTTGTTCATGTCCATGGGTCGTGAATGTAAGTTCTTTGGTTACTCTGCTTCCTATGCTGTACTTTACATCCCCATGGCTATTCTGTAACTACCTAGTTGTACTTCTTAATCTCCTCACCTCTTCAGCCACTCCCCTTTGCCCCTCTCCCATGTGGCAACCATCAAAATGCTGTCTGTATCCATGATGCTGACTCTGTCCTTCTTGTTTGCTTAGTTTGTTTTTAATTTTTTAAAAGGTTTTATTTATTTATTTCTAGATAAAGGGGAAGGGAAGGAGAAAGAGAGGGAGAGGATCATTGATGTTTGAGGGAAACGTCCATTGGCTTGCACACCCCCAACTGGGACCTGGCCCATAACCCAGGCATGTACACTGACTGGGAATCGAACTTGGCGACCTTTCAGCTTGAGGGCTGGCGTTCAATCCACAGAGCCACACCAGCCAGGGCAATTTGTTTTTTAGATTCAGTTGTTGATGGATATGTATTTATTGCCATCTTATTGTTCATAGTTCTGATCTTCTTTTTCTTAAATAAGTCCCTTTAACATTTTGTATAGTAGTGGTTCGGTGATGATGAACTCTTTTAGTTTTTCCTTGTCTGGGAAGCTCTTTTTCTGTCCTTTGATTCTAAATGATATTTTTGCTGGGTAGAGCAACTTTGGCTGTAGGTCTCTGCTTTTCATGACTTTGAATATGCCTTGTCAATCTCTCCTAGCTTGCAAAGTTTCTTTTCAGAAATCAGCTGACAGTCTTATGGGAATTCCCCTGTAGGTAACTAACTGCTTTTCTCTTGCTGCTTTTAAGATTCTCTCTTTATTTTTAATCCTGGGCATTTTAATTATGATGTGTTTTGGAGTGAGCCTCTGTGCATCCATCTTGTTTGGAACTCTGTGTTTCTTGGACTTGAATGTCTATTTCCTTCACCAAATTAGAGAAGTTTTCTTTCATTATTTTTTTCAAATAGATTTCTAATTTCTTGCTCTTTCTCTACTCCTTCTGGCACTGCTACAATGCGAATGTTGAGCCCCTTGAAGTTGTCCCAGAGGCTGCTTACACAATCCTCGTTTTCTTCTTGTTCTGATGGGTTGTTTTTTGTTTCCTTATGTTCCAAATCATTGATTTGATTCTCAGCTTTATTAATTACTGTTATTTCTCTGTAAATTGTCCTTTACTGCAATTAGTGTATCCTTTTTTTCTAACTGAATCATTTTTATGCTTTTGAGGGCCTCACTAACTTCCTTAACATCTTTATAACCAGTGTTTTGAACTCTGCATCTGATAGATTGCTTCTCTTCATTTTATTTAGTTGTTTTTCTGGAGTTTTGATCTAGTCTTTCATCTGGGCCATGTTTCTTTGTCTCCTCATTTTGGCAGCCTCCCTGTGTTTGTTTCTATGTATTAGGTAGAGCTGCTATGACTCCCTGTCTTGGTAGCATGGCCTAATATAGTTGGTGTCCTGTAGGCTCCAATCTGGGTACTCGAAGTATGTCCTCCATGTGAACTGAGTACACTCTCCTCTTGTAGTTGAGTCTTGGTTGCTGTTGGCAGATCAATGGGAAAGATTTACCCAGACCAGTCAGCTGCAAGGACTGGCTGTGACCACTGACTACCAAGCTCTGCCCTCCATGGAGGATCAGCTGTGCAGGGGCAGGGTGATGGCTCTGACATGGTCTCTAGCTGCCCACTGGGTGTACAGGCTCTGAGATTTCCCAGGTGGTTCAGGCCAAGGTCAGCCACCACCTGTTTTTCCCTGGGCCACCCTGCCTGAGCTATAAAGCAGTCTAAGAAGGCTGCTACTTGTGCTGAGCTTGGAGATTCCCAGGCAAAGCCAAACTGTGAATCTAAGCTGGCTGCTGTTTGTGCTGGGCCTGGGGCCACTTAGCAAGAGGTTTGGAGGCTGGGGGCTCACTGAGGCTCACTATTGCTTGTTTGATAGGATTTAGGAAGTTAGGAAGCATGAGCCAAGACCAGCCATTCGTATGGGAAAATCATGGTTAACAGTTTGGGTGGGCCTGTTAAATGCAGTGGGACAGTCTCAGGGCATCTCCAGGGTGGGGCAAACAGAGAGTGAGCCAGGTTGACGGAGTGTCAGATGTGGCAGCAGCCTGCTGGCTCCGTGGCTCCGTGGCTCTCAGGGGGAGGACTCAGAAAGGGACGATGGCCTCTGCTTGCCTTTCTGTCCGAGAGAAAACTGTCCCCCAGCTTTTGCCTTGATGCCAGACGCTTCAGTTCCTCCTCATATGCCACTGGTGCCTTGCAAGCTGCCACCCTGGTGCTGGACCTCAGAGAGAGTGCATGTAGGTTCTTTAATGGGAACTGCTTGGGACTCCGGAAGTTACTTCCACCCACTCAATCCCCACTGGTTTTTGCAGCCACAGTTATGAGGACTTATCTCCTGGCACTGGGACCCTAGGCTGCGGGGCCTGATGTGGGTCTGGGCCTCCTCGCTTCTGAGATATTCCTCCCAAACTTTTATCTACCACATGTGGGTGGGGGATCAGCCTGTTCTGTGTCTGCGTCCCTCCTACCATTGTGGATGGATGTGGTTTTTTAATTCCGTAGTTGTCTGACTTCCATTCAGCTTGATTTCTGTCGGTTCTGAGCGATGGTTGTTCTATATTTTAGTTGTAATTTTGAAGTGGTTGTGGAAGAGGGGAGCCAGGTCTGCCTACACTGCCATCTTCCCCCTATTTATTTCAAGGCCTGTCTTGGCCCCTCCAGGGTAGCAGGTTTTGGCATGAATCCAAGATGTCTACTTATTTCTTGTGAGACTACACCTCTTCCTCAGCCCTCGTTGTTTCTCTTTTACCTGGTCTGGTGGACAATTAGCAGATATTCCTCGAAGTTTCCACTGCCTGGCACATGGCTGACCTCCCCAGTAATTGGGGCTGATGTATGGCCTTCCTGTTTATTAGTTCACTCTTAGGGCACAGCTGTTTGACCGCTGCTCTGAAGCTTCTATCTTTTCCTTGATTCAATTTGTCAGATCAGCTTCACTGACGTATAATTTATGTAAAATTTAATTTTGAATTTTAAATATGTAATTTAACAGGTTTGGGCAAATATGTGCAAGTCCGTAACTACCACCATAATCATGATACAGAATATTTTTATCTCCCCTAAAATGTTCCCTCATGTCCCTCTGTAGTCAAGCCTTTGTCCCAACCCCTGACTTCTGGACACCACTGCTGTGATTTCTCTCACTGTAGTTTCCCCTTTATCCTTGACTCAAGCCTGATTTTATTACTAAGCGCCTGCTACTTTTATAATTAAATGAAATAACAAACATTCGATTGCCCTGGCCGGGTGGTTCAGTCGGTTGGAGGGTCATCCCAGACACCAAAATGTTGTGTGTTCAATTCCCAGTCAGGGCACGTACAGCAGGCAACCAGTCCGTGTTTCTCTCTCACACTGATGTTTCTCTCCCTCTCTCGCCCTTCCTCTCTCTCTCAATTAATAACTATATCCTCAGGTGAAGATTTAAAAAGAAGAAAAGGGTGGAAAAAACAAGGCATAAATTAAGTCACTAATTGGCTTCATGTTTAATTAAGGGCCAGCGCAGTCCCTTTGGAATTAGTGAGAATGGAGCTCTGTGACGGTCCGATTCCTTCGGGAGGACAGGTGCACTTCCCTTCCTGTCTGGGGCTTTCATTAGCCTCTCCTTGCTCCCCCAGAGCCTGTTCATTCGAGCCGTGCGGGCGTACAACGGCGAGAACTGGAGGACGTCCATCACCGACATGGAGCTGGCCCTTCCTGACTTCTTCAAAGCCTTTTATGAGTGTCTTGCAGCCTGCGAGGGCTCCAGGGAGATCAAGGACTTCAAGGACTTCTATCTGTCCATAGCAGGTTGGTGGGATTGAGTCCCAGACGGCAGTGGGGTAGCTGCCCGGGGCCTCCGAGCAGCCTTGCTGAGCACAGTGGACACCTGCACAGATCAGACCTGGCAGGGGCTTCTGGAGAGACAGGGAGTGTTAATGTCCAAGCCCAGACCTGCAGAGGCTGTTTATCTACCAGCCCTGCCCGATTACAGATTCCCCACAGGCTTCTGGAAAAATAAAAACAGGCTCATGAGTAACTCGTGCCTCGTGTTACTGAGCTAACTCTATTGGTGAAATTTTGTCAGCACACAGAAAGGTACAATGAGCCTCTAAGTAGTTGTCACTAAGGTAACTTTTGGGAAAAAAATTCTGATCATAAAACAATGCAGGTTCACGACAGGAGGTCTAGAAAACACAGGAAAGAATGAAGAAAGGAAATGGAGAACCCCATCCACAGGTGGCCCAGGTTTCCCTAGGGTCTCTCTTTTCCCTCTGGTGAGCAGCGTCCCTCCAGAACGTGGGGAGTGGCCACGAAGGGATTTCCCGAGTGGGCTGCGGGAACAGCGGTCCTAGAACCGCCCTGGTAGCAAGGCTGCCCTGGTCACCCCAGCCTGGGCGCGAGCTGGGCGCGGCCTGCCTCTTGGAGAGGCCCTGCGCCCTTTGAGGATTAAAGACTCGTAGAAATCTTGTGGTTTGGCAGTTATTGAACCCGGGCTTTTTTATTTTTTTTAATCTTTTTTTTTCCTTAGGTGTCTCTTTTTCCACAGAGTACCCTTTTTCCCCCTTGCCAGAACCGTTTTCTTCTAAAAAATTTCAAACATTCAGAAAATAGAGAGATGCGCGCCAGCTGGTGTGGCTCAGAGGATTGAGCGCTGCCTGTGCACCAAAGGTTGCCCGTCGGTTGGCAACCAGTTGCCTGTCGGGCATGTTAGGGAGGCAACAGATGGTTGTTTTGCTCTGACATTGATGTTTCTCTCTGCCCCTTCCCTTCTTTCTTGAATGAAAATGAAATAAACCTTTAAAATGTTTAAAACAAGGTAACTTAAAAAAAAAAAAAAACCCTCTTAACTAGATGCCAGTCCCTGTTCTCTGTTTTTTTGTGTGTCGTATCTTGCTTTTGCAGCCCTGTGAGGAAGGTGACAGCATTCTCCCCATTTTGTAGCTGAGAAAGCTGAGGCATAGAGGGGTTTTAAGTATTGTGTTTATTGCTGAGCACGGCGGACACATACTGCGGAGGGGCTAGGATTTGAACCCAGGATGTCTGAGTGCAGAGTCTTACCTGTTAACTCTAATGAAATAGTGTTTTACCAGGTGGGGGACATTATACTTACACTTTCTTTTCTTTTTGATAGCTAATATATTCACGTTGTATGAACTGTGAGAGATAAAAGGCTCTGCTGTGAAAAATGAGTCTCCTTCTGTAGCAGTCAGGGCCTGACTGGCAGTAGATGGCACACGTCCACCAGGGTAGCTCACAAAGGGTTATCCACTGATGTGTGGGTGAAGGGGACCCCAAAGGGGGGCCGCACAGGACCCCAGGGCTGCTAGTGCTGAGCCATTTTCTCCTAGGTTGAGGGCAGGGAGGCGTTACCGGCAGCTAAAAGGAGGTCTTGTTTCTATCCTATTGTCTTCTGCCCGTTCCACTCACCCCCAGAGGTAACCATTGTTACTAGCTTCTGGTTTGTGCTTCTAAAGGGTTTTCTTTTTAATAAAAATAAGCAAAGATAAGTTATTTTTGATATACCTAGTATAGATAGGTGGATAGTTAGGTGGGTAGGCAGGTAGGTAAGTAGGTAGGCAGATAAAGATATGTAGATAAAGATATGTAAAAATAAAGATATTTATTTTTAAATAATTTCAAACCTATAGAGAAGTTGCAAAAATAGAAAGAACTCTCATATACTTCTACCCAGATTCACTAATTTTTTTATTGATTTTGAGA
This sequence comes from Anoura caudifer, assembly GCA_004027475.1. Classification (NCBI taxonomy): domain Eukaryota; kingdom Metazoa; phylum Chordata; class Mammalia; order Chiroptera; family Phyllostomidae; genus Anoura; species Anoura caudifer. Next base: position 73,237 of record PVKU01004778.1, read on the forward strand.
GAGAGAGAGAGAGAGAAACATTAACTTATTGTTCAACATACCCAAGCACTCATTGGTTGGTTCTTATATGTTCTCTGACTGGGGATTGAACCCGCAACCTTGGCGTATAGAGATGACACTCTAACCAACTGACATACCCGGCCAGGGCCAGATTCACTAATTTTTAACACTGGCTGTGCTACTTTATCATCCTCTCCCTATGTGTGTGTGCATAATTGTTCTTATTTCAAGACCACGTGAGAGTAGGTTGCACAAGTCATGACCCTTGAACCCCTAATACTTTAGTGTATTTCCTAAAAACAATAATACTCTCCGCATATCCACAGTGCAGTTATTACATTCAGGTGACTTAATATTGGTGCAATACTTTTATCCAATGAATAGTCCGTATCCTAACTTTGTCAGTTGTCCCAATAATATCTTTTCTATTCAGTAGAAACTTTTTTGCTTGGTACAGTCCAGCCCAGGATCATGTTTCCTAATTATTTTCTTCTTTAGTGTTTTTTAATTTGGAGCAGTTCCTTGGCTGTCCTTTGTCTTTTTATGCCATTGATATTTTTTTTTAAGAATTTAGGCCAATCACTTTATAGAACATTCCTCAATTTGGGTTTCTTTCTTTCTTTTTAAAGATTTTATTGATTTTATATTTAGAGGGGAAGGGAAGGAGAGAGGGAGAGAAACATCAATGTGTGGTTGCCTCTGGTGGGTCCCCTGCTGGGAACTGGCCTGCAACCCAGGCATGTGCCCTGACTGGGAATCGAACCGCGATCCTTTGGTTCACAGGCCCGCGCTCAATCTACACCAGCCAGGGGTCAATTTGGGTTTCTATGATGTGCCCTCGCAGTTATATCCAGGCTGTGCCTGCTTGGCTAGAACATTATAGAAGTGCCCTTCTCAGGGTATCACATCCAGATGGGCATTGTGGCTATTTGCCTCTGATTGGTGATGCTAATTTTTAATCATTTGGTTAAGGTGTGTTTCAGCTTCCACCTTCTCCACAATGTAATTACTATTTTTCCTTTTGAAAATAGTAAATAATTTGTGGAGAGTGTTCATCACACTCTGTGTCTCTTCCCACCCCCCAATTCTCTGATTTAGCATCTATGGAGCGTTCTTGCCTGAATCTTTTTTTTTTCTCTAAAGATTGTATATATACAAATCCATTTTCCCCTTATTTTCATGTTTGCTTCTTTCCTACAGAATAGGTACCATACTTGATACACCGTTGTGTTCTTTGCTTATTCCACTTAACCACATGTCCTAACAAGTACAGAGACATTGTGTCTTTTTTTTTTCATTGCTACTGAATACTTCATTGGTGGGGGTGGAGACAATATACTACAGTGTATTTAATGATCTGATAGACATTTCGATTGTTCCAATATTTTGTTATTACATATAACCTTACAATGGGAAATTTCAGGCTTTTTTGTCTAATGATGGGGCCGTATGTTTAAAGTTATCTTAAGTGGGACTGATTGTGCAAAAAGTAAACATTTCTGTAAATTATCTAGTATTTTGTTACCATTTTGCGTTTCTACCAGCAATGTAAGAGAGTGCCTGTTCTGCTACAGTCTTTCTAACAAAATGTGTACCAATATTCTGGAGCCCTTTGCTTCTAGTTGCATGAAGGGAGAAAAGGCAGGGGCCAAGGACCACATGGGAGATTTTGGGGGACCAGGCCAAGAGGTAGCATTCATTAGTTGCTGCATTTCACGTTTCATTGGGACAGCGAGTCATATGGTCCCTACTCAATTGCAAGGGAGGCTGGGAAATGTAGTCTTTCATATCTTTCTATGTTATTATATTTAGGTTCACCTATTGTTTTCAAAGTCTTTATAGGTTCTATTGTTGGTATGTATCATACTTTATCAATCATCGTCCTATTGATTGGCATTTAGGTAATTTCCAAGTTTGTTTGCTGTTATGAACAGTGCTTCCGGGTGGCTATGTCTAAAAGAAGTTTCCCAGACTAGACTGCTGGGTCAGAGGATATGTGTATTTTGACCTTTGATACACTTTGCCAAATGGCTCTTTGTAAAATGTGTTCTTGTTTTGCTTCTACCAACAGAACGCGAGAGTAAGTCTCACCATTGTCTCCCTAACACGGGTGTCAGCATATTTTAAAAACTTGCCAATACAACAGTTTAAATTAACTTCAGTGGCATTATATTTCTTAATTACAGATGAGGGTTAGCATCATTTCACAATGTGTATTAGCTATTTTTATCATTTCTTCTCTCAGCATCTTTTGGACCATTTTTATACTGGGTATTTGCCTTTTTTTGTCAATTTTGGGAAACTTCGCACATTAAAGTTTTCAGTCCTTTATCGTAAGCGTTGCAAATATTTTGCCTTTATCACTGGTATTTTTACCTTCATTGTCTGCGAGGTGGGGCGGAAGCATTATTAAGAAAGTGATGAGTGCGTGCCTCTGACAAGGTGTGTGTTCTTTCAGACCATTACGTGGAAGTTCTGGAATGCAAAATACAGTGTGAAGAGGGCCTCACCCCTGTTATCGGAGGCTACCCAGTGGAGAAATTTGTGGCCACCATGTACCATTATTTACAATTTGCTTATTATAAGTGTAAGTAATCCTCCTCTTTGAAGTCTTGGGCATGGTACTTAATCCTCCTAAGACTCAGCTTCCCCCTCTATAGAACAGAGGTCACCCTTCTCTGTGGTTTTGAGATCAAGGTTACATCATCAGCGTGGCCTGGTGACTCAGGGTGCAGACCCTGGAACCTGACTGCCTGGGCTCGATTTCTGCCTTCGCCATTTACTCGCTTCTCCGTGTCTCAGTTTCCTCATCTGTGAAACAGACATAATGGAACTAAGATGCAGATGAGGAATAAACCAGTTGGTTGGCATGGAATGCAGAGGGGATTCACACACTGGTACATAGCAAACTCTGTATCGGTGTTTGTTTTTTCTGTCATTACTTCCCTTCCTCCCCATCGCGGGCCTTGCTTTTCCGACTGTTAGGGTTTCATTCCAGTCGGCTCTCCTGGCCTGAAACTGGAGTTCATCAGTCAGAGCCTTCCACAGGGATGAAGGGAAACAGATGCGAGAGGTAAAGCAGTTTAGAGCTCAGCCGTCAGAGCCGGTCTCTTTTGGCTTTTCCTTCTCTGCCTGTGACTGGCGTTGCCGAGGGCCACTTGTTTGAGCAGCATGTACCTTGGCGGCTCAGGGACAAGCACAGGAGGATTGTTAGGGACAGCTGCAGCAGGAACTCCGTTGTCCTATTGATGAAATGCCTCAGTGGCAGGTGACTGGCTGGGCTTCCCTGGGCCCCCCTTCAAACTTAGGAGCAGCTGGCCTTGGGCATTCAGGAGAGTCCTGGGAAGAGTGACAGGTGACCTTGACTTCTATAGCCCTCCTTCCCTTTTATGGACATATTTGTTCTTGGTTGGGTTCCCTCTTCCTGCATCAGCCACCTTCCTTTTTATCCTGCCTCCTGTCCTCCTCAGGGCACACTGAAAGACTTGCCTGCTGAAGGTGAAAAGAAAAAAATTTTTTTCTCTACATATATATTTTTTTCATTGTTAATTTTTGCTTCTAATCAAGATTGCTCCTCTGAGACAGTCATTTTCACCAGGTCTTCCTGAGGTCAGTAACTTGCCTCTCTCAGGAGTGAACTTGATCTTCCGGCAGCCTGATTGGCACCTAAGGACCCAATGAAAAGCTTTGCTTTTTTAGCTGGAACATTTCCGAGATCAGCCAGAGAGTGAGGTGTGTTTTAAACGAGTATTGTTCCCAGAAGTCTCCATCCATGAGTGGCAGGGATGAGGTCTTATTTGTCACGGTAACCCTGGCACCAGCTCTCTGGTAGGGAGTTATTTAGCACAGAGGACGAGTGTCGTGTTCTCCATAATCTGCAAACACACTTCCATGTGAGACAGCACTGAGCGCACAGTAGGTCTCCAGCAAATACTTACTGACTACACTCTAGTGTTAAGGGGATAGTTTCTTACTGGACAGTGTTTTGCTTGTGAAGAGCCCTCTTTTTTAAATATAAGCGATTAATTGGTGCTTTCTTTCAAAAAGGCTTGTAGTCCTGGCTTGTTGCAGCAAACCAAGCATCCGGGAACTATACAGAGAAGCATCGAAGCAAAGAACCCGCTCCCTTCTCCTCACTCCCCTTCCCCCACCCAGTGCTAGCCGATTGCTTTTGTTTATCCACACTTGGAAGAGCCCGTCTTAATGAGAATGATGAAAAATATGTACATGGTTTAAAAAACAACTTATTATGAAAGCTTTAAAATGCCTTAGAGAGGGTGGTATAATGAACTGCGGTCTGCCCATCACCAGCTCCAACTTCCACCAACACTTTGCCAACCTTGGGTTCACAGTTTAAATATTTTTAGTTGGATTAAAACATAACCTAGTTTTTTTCTTTTTTAAAGATTTTATCTATTTGTTTTTAGACAGAGGGGAAGGGAGGGAGAAAGAAAGGAAGGGAAAGATCGTGTGAGGGAAAAACATTGATTGGTGGCCTCTCGTATACGCCCCGACCGTGGACCAAACCCACAGCCCAGGCACGTGCCCTGACCGGAGTCGAAACCAGCGACCCTTTTACTTTGTGTGACGGCACTGGTCAGGACTCATAACCTAGTGTTTTTATTTCATTTTCATGAAAATCTGTGCTGGCGCTTCACTGAGCTAGCCCCCTGCTAGACCTTGAAACATGCATCAGGGCTTGGTTCTGCACGCACAAAGCCAGAACACGGGGAGTTTGTAAGTGTTCCAGACACTTCCAGTCTCTGGCAGCTCACTGGTCTTCTGAAATCTGCACGTGCTCTCAAAATTGCCCACTCTATCAGAGACTGTGGCAAAGACTCTTAAACACTGGTAACCAAAACATCCAGCTTTGCTTACTCCTCCCCAGGAAATCTTTGCTTATTAGGGTGATAGGTACACAGCATGCACAAAATTTGCTTATCAATATTGGCTTCATTAAAGTCCACTGTGTCTTTTCCAGGACAGGCCTTGCGGATACCTTGACTCTAAGAGCCTGGTTTTAAAGTTGTCATTACCAGAAATAGCCACTGGGTGGCATGATTTATTCATACTGAGGCTTTGCTTATTCTGGTCAACCAGAGTTTGAACAAAGGTAGTGTTTCTGTGGTGTTTGGAGTAGATTGTGCCAGAATGAATACCCAGGGCCTTGTGACTCGTCACTTCTTCTTCCTAGTCCCCTACCCTTGAGACAAATCCCAACCCCTGCAAAACTTCCACGCTGAAGGTTCTGTCATAGGCAGGGTAACTCTAGGGAGGGAGGTTGGCGGTGGGAATCTCACTTCCAGGAAGTGAAAAGACCAGGTGGGTTTTCAAATCTCTTGCAGCCCACAGCACCCATCATCCTTCTTGGTTTTCTAGGTTTGGTTTAGCTGTAGGAAGGCCCACTTGGGTCTGGGGATTGTGGTATCATCCAGATGGGACCTAGGCGCTTGGGGACCTAGATGGAGGGGGGTGAATGCAGTGCTGCGCTTGTCTTGGGACCCAGCCTCCTCTGATTCCAGGGGTGTGAGCCCAGCTCTGGCCGCCAGAGCCCAAGGTGGAATGTAGTAGGCATTTCCGCACAGGCATCTGCCTAACGAGGAACCTGCATGTTTTGAGGCTCCAGGCTGCCAGGGAGACCCAGTCTGTGGCCTGCCACCCAGGGACGATCCTGGTAGGTTGCAAGCTACCCACTGTCTGAAGGAGGGACTGCAGAAGGGGCTCGTTTGCGCCCTTTTCCTTTAGGAAGCTGCCCTGGAAGGAAGGGTGGCCCGTGAGAGCCACTGATTTCCTGTCCCTCTTCTCTCCGCCACCCCAGTGAGCGACCTGAAGAACGCAGCCCCCTGTGCAGTCAGCTACCTGCTCTTTGACCCCAGCGACCAGGTCATGCAGCAGAACCTGGTGTATTACCAGTACCACAGGGACAAGTGGGGCCTGTCGGACGAGCACTTCCAGCCCAGACCGGTGAGTGCCAGGGAGCCGCCTCGGCTCCAGGCTTCCCTTTAAGTCTCGCCTTCAGGAGGTGGCTTCGCACCTGAAGACAAAGGGTTGTTTTGGAAATAAAGGAAACTAATTTTTTCCTATTTTCATTTTTGACATTTTACTGCTCTCTTCTGATTTTTAAACCACTAAAAGTTCTACAGATTTCAAACATTAGAGAAATATTTTACTTAGAAAGTGCATTGGCCATCATCCCACACTTTCTCTTCACCCCCCCCCCCCACGGGTGTATGTTTAGTCATCTGCACGGCATGAATTCACTTATTCTTACAGAAACGGGCTCCTACTTCACACACGGCTTTGCATCCTGCTTTTGTTTGCATTGAATTTCCTGGGGTGACATTGGTTCACAAAACCATGCAGGTTTCAAGGGTACAAATCACTGGCACATCGTCTGCACACTGTGTCATGTGCCCCGCACCCCAGACACTTACTTTGTCTTTTCACGAACATTTTCCATCACAAACATTTTCCGGGTCATGCCCACATGCCTGCTTTGTTATCATTTGTAACCGCATCACGGGAGGCTCGTGAATGGCTGCACCATCATTTACTTCCCATGATGGACAAACTCGGCTTCACATGTGTTCGGAACTCAATGGATTATGTATTATATTCAAAAGGTCTTTTCCAAGGATCTTTGTTTTTAACTTGCACTTCCATTAGGATTTCTGTATGGTGTCCTGGCTCGCCATTCACATGTCCTCCTTCACACCTGCACCCAGGCCTTCCTGCCCCCACGCATGCCCTTCCCCTCACACACGTCTCAGTCACTGGGGGCTGGCCGCTTTTTTTAAAATTGAGATATAATTCAAATACAATAAAATTCATGCTTTTAAAATACATACATACAGTTTTATTATATTCACAGAGTTGTGTGCCCATGACCTCTAGATAATTTTAATTTTTTTCCTCACCCTCCCCCCAAAAAAAAATCCTATGCTTCCTCCCAGTTCTACCATTAAAAGGCTGGTCATATAAACTCTTCTCCGTCTGTGTCCAAACAGGAAGCGGTTCAGTTCTTTAACGTGACTACACTCCAGAGAGAGCTGCATGAGTTTGCGAAGGAAAATATAATGGATGATGATGAGGTAAGTTTTCATAGTTAGCAACACGTCTGGCTAAGAGAAAATATTACTCACATCTTCGCTAAAAATCACTGAAAGGCGAGTCATCCCTGAAATAAGAAACAGAAGGGGACCTTGAGAAATGCAGTTTCTGCGGGCGTGGTAATGCAAGTCAGAGCACTGGCCTGGGCAAGACGGGCTTTCGAGGAACCCGGCTGAAGGGCCACGCTCCCTGACGGCGGGGAGGGTACGATGCCCCAGAAATTGGGAGCCGTCCAACCATCATTTTGTTACTTTATAAAAACACAGTGAATTTTCAATTACTCGTCACCCTGAAGACACTTAGAAACGCCCATCCTGATTTTTACTTGAGATTATCTTTTTTGTTTTGTAAATTAGGTCCTTGCTCTAACACTGACTCTCACTCAGCTGACTCCTTTCTTGCTCACGGAGCAGTGATTGTCTGGCTGGGCAGCCTCGTCCCGGTAAAGCCATCATTAGGGGTAGCGTTGAGAGAGATGCGTTTGGAACAAACTGGGGAATGCTCCCTAAGACAGCTGGGGACATGCCAGCCATTGGACTTGGAAGAGAGCTGTGAGCTTATTCTGGTCGGACCCCTGACGTCATAGGAGAGGAGCTTGGGGGACAGGAAAGTTCTGTGAGTTGCTAGGCCAGACCCGGGGGCCCTCTGCCTCCACCCCTGCTCTTTCCACTGTCCCGGGTTTCCATGAAACAACGCTAAATAACGCATCATCCTGGAATTTGATTTCTGTGCACGAATTTGCGTGGGATGAACCCATCGCCAGCATTCATTTAACTCCCCGGAGCCTCAGTCCCTTATGTATAAAAGGGGACTAATAATGCTGACCTCACAGGGTCGGGGCAGTGAAACGCTAGGTTGCCCGTGGACGGGCTCTGTGAACTAGGAAGCGAGATGCGTGCCTTGGGGCTCGGGCTGGGTTCCGCTGCAGCAGATTCTGAGATACGGTTACAAGATGCTGCAGAGGAAGAGATGCTGCTGACATTCAAACAGAGTTGGCTGCTGTGGTTTGTAAAGTGGAGAAAAATATCTTTCCAAAAAGGGGGAGGAGTTGAGTTTCTGATCATCCAGAGGCAAGCTACTATTGATATTTTGGTATATATGCTTCCAGTTTTTTCTACACATTTTCCCACATATATTCATTATAAACTCAACTGTAATTATATATCATGGCTTTTCCATCTAACACTGTAATATGAGCAGTTTTCCTTGTTAGGTTTTTCTAGAGCAATTTTATTAATATATTATTCACATACCATAAAATTATTTTTAAAGTATTCGATTCAGGGGGTTTTAGTATATGTATGAAGTTGTACATGCAATACGACTATTCAGTTTTAGAGCATTTTCATCCCCCCAAAGGAAACCCCAAACCTATTATTAGTAGTCACTCCTCTGCCCTCTGCTCACCTCTGCCCCCAGCCCTTGGCAACCTCGAATCCACTCTCTGTCTCTGGATTTACCTATTCTGGACATTTCATATAAAAGAATCACATGGTATGTGGTCTTTTGTGACTGGCTTCTTTTGTCAAGCGTAACGTTTTCAAGTCTACCATGTCGTAACATGTATCATGTTATATGTAAAAATTTATTTTTATTACTGATTAATATTCCACATTAATATGCCACGTTTTGTTTATCTGTTCCTGTTGATGGCCATTTGAGTTGGTTCCACTTTTTGGCTCTTTTTGAATAATGATGTTACGAACATGTGTGTACAAATTTTTATTTGGACAAAAATATTCAATTCTCATGCCCAGGAGTGTATATCTAGGTTTATAATGAGGAGTAGAATTGGTTGGCTGCTGCTGGTTGACTCGCTGAGAAATTGCCAGGTGGTCTCCGAAGCGGCTGCACCATTTTACATCCCCAGCAGCATGGTGGGAGGGTTCCAATTTGCTACATCACCATCAGAACGATAGCGTTTGTCTTCCTTATTGTAGCCGTCCTCCTAGGTGTGAAGTGGAATCTCGCTCTGGTTTTGATTTGCATTTCCCTAATGACTAATGATGTTGAATGTCTTTTCATATGCTTATTAGCCATTTGTATATCTTCTCTGGAGAGCTGTCTCGTCTATTCAAACCTGTTGTCCATTTTTTTAATTGGGTTACTTGTCTTTTTATTGTGGAGTTGTAAGAGCTCTTTTTATGTTCTGACTGTATGTCCCCTGCCAGATATATGAATAGCAAATATTTTCTCACCATCAGTGGGTTGTCTTTTTCATTTTCTTAATGGTGTCTTAACACAAAAAAGTTTTAAATTTTGGTGAAATCCAACTTATCTGTTTTTATTTTGTTACTTGTTTTTTTGGTGTAATATCTGAGAAATACATGATTGCCTAATCAAAGTTCACAACTCCTATGTTTTAAGATTCTTATAGGTTTAGCACTTACATTTAGAACTACAGTCTATTTTGAGTTAATTTTACATATACTGTATGCATATCAACATGCAAATGACATGCGAAATGCTGAAACAGAATACTTTTCCTCTAAGGTTGAGAATAGGACAAGAATGTCCACTCTCTCTCTTTCTATTTGACATTGTGCTAGAAGTTTTAGCTAGGGCAGTTTGCAAAGAAAAATAAATAAAAGGCATCCAGATTACAAAAGAAGTAAAACTACCACGATATTCATAGAAAACACGATCTTGTCGTTCCCATTGTCAGGCTGAGGACATTCTCCTCTTCCCACTTCGTTGGGTAGTTTTATCATGAAGGTTCAGGAAAGCTCTCTCAGGTCACCGATGAGGAAGCTAATTCAGAAGAAGAACCCAGGTCCTGGTCCTTGAGAAGCTCATGGGCTGGTGAGCAGGGCGGAGAGGAAGAGCAGTCCGTGTTCCAGCGGCGTAACTGCTGCTGGAGCGGTAGAGGCGTGGGGAGGGAGGCACTGAGCAGGGGGTTTGGAGGCTGGCTGGACGGCCCACCTCACATTGGCTGTCTGTGGGGGCTGCAGAGCACTTGACCCCAAGTTCACATGCAGTGGAAGCCAGCTGCCTTCCCCGGGAGAAGCCCGGTTCTCGGCCCAGGGACGGGGGGGAGGAAGGCTGCTGCAGCCCAAGCAGGCAGCTGGCAGTGGCCCCTCAGAAACAGTCTCTGCTCACCAGCACCCGTAAAGCCAGGCAGCCCGTGTAACAGAGGTGTCTTGTTGTCTCTTACAGGGGGAGGTTGTGGAATACGTGGATGACCTCTTGGAGCTGGAGGAGACAAGCTAGTCCACAGCAGCCGGAGAGACTTCCCTTCAAAGTTCAGGAAACACACATTCTTTGCCTTCCCTTTCCCCATAGCCCACGTTGTTGATACCTCAAAGCCTTCTCTTTACTCTGTGAAGCAAAAGGGAAGCCCTGTCTCTCACTGCATATAACAAGGGGCGAGCCTACCTTCCCCGTGACCACACCTGCCTCCCTCTCTTCACACCTGCTTTCTCCGTGTTCACACCTGCCTCTCCACCTTCACACCTGCTTTCTCCATGTTCATACCTGCCTTTCTCACCATTGTGGTTGGAAGGAGAGTCTTCTATTTGTTTCCCCAGAAAAATTTAATATTATTTTTTAAATAAGAAAAATACTCCTAAAAGATGATAAATTGTGAAGACCTACTTCAACCTTTCTGCTCTTCCCGATGTTACTATTTTTTACCCCTGTGCCCCGATCCAGGAAAGCTGGTGGAAGACAAGGGCTAAGCTTCCGCACGTCCGTGGCGGTCTGCGCATGGTCCGGTCTGCGCATGGTCCGGTCTGCGCATGGTCCGGTCTGCGCATGGTCCGGTCTGCACCAGTTCTGGCGCCCCCTGAAAAAGAAGTTGGACGACAGTGTGCAGTACAGGGTGACAGGACTGTGGCTTTTGCTCTGCACTCTTGCATCCCCTAAGTCCTGCCATGGTTGGTCCATTCCAGTTGGGGACAAGACCCAGTTACCAGGCCCCGAGTTGGAGATGGAAGAAAGCAGAGGGAGTCTTGTTTCATTTGTTCCTTCAATAAATATTTATTGAGCACCTCCTATGTGCTAGGCATTGACCTGCCACTGAAGACTCTGCACAGAATAAAAGAAAAAGAAAGAAAGCCTCACGGAGCCTGCATTCTATAAGGAGAGACGGACGACAAATAGACAGGAGTAAATATAGGGAGGGTGTCCAGGGTGATAATTGCTGTGGAGGAAAATAAACCAGGCCAGGTGGTAGGGAGGCCTGGAGATGAGGCTGCAGTTTTAAGCAGGGTGGTCAGGGAAGGCTTCAGGTGACAGCAGAGCAGAGACCTCAGGGAAAAGCATTCGAGGCAGAGGGAACAGCATGTGCAGTGCTTTCCTGGGAGAACATACTTGCTGTGATCAGGGACTGGCAAGGAGGCCCAGGAGAGGAGTGGGCAAGGGGAAGGATGGAAGGACAAGAGGCTCGAGATGTGGCAGTGTGGCAGAGTGGGGAGAGGACAGATGGCCTAGGGCCTTGTTCAGCATGTAGGGCCTTTGGCTCCTCTAACTGGGACAGAAGCTCCCGGAAGCTCTGAGCAGAGAAGTGCCTTGACTTGCATTTTACAACTGTTATTCTGGCCGTCATATTGTGAAAACCCTGAAAGTGAGCAAAGTGGAAGCAGGCATGCGGGTTAGGAGGCTCCTGCAAAATTCCAGGCAAAGGGAATGCAGGCTTGGACCTGGGAGGTGATTGTGGAAGTGATGCTAAGTGCTCAGATCATGCATTTATTTTGACAGCAGGGCCAATAGAATTTGCTGACAGATCGGATGGTGACCTCAAGGTTTTTGGCCTGATTAACCGATAGGATGGAATTGCCATTTTCGGAGATGGGGAAGATGGGGGGATGGATAAGTAAAGAATTTAGTGCAAAGCAGGCTGAGTTTGGGGTGAGAGGTTCAGGCTGCAAATAAAATTTGAGTTTTCTCTGGTCTGGTCTGCTGCAGAGCCTGAGACAGGGATCTGGATGCATGTGGTTAATTGCTGTGAAAGCCTCCATCAGTTAGTTATTGACTGTATATTAGGGGGCAGGGGGTGCCTTTGAAGACAAGTGGCTTGGTTAGCTCAGTTCTCTGGAAAAGGGCCTATGGACAACAGGCAGGCCCAGAGAGAATGAGGGAAGGATGGGGGTACTGGCCCTGTGAAGGGGACCTGGGAGGAGATCCACAGCACCCACCACTGAGCCATCTGCGTGTAAATGGTACTTGAAGTCAGGAGGCTGGATGGGGTTATCTTGACTGTCTGTATATATTGAGAAGCAAGAGAAAAGGGCCAGGGATAGAGCCCCGGGTCCTCTGGGCCATGAGAAACCCGCCAAAGAGACTGAGAAGGAGCCGCCTCTCTGACCGGAGAAAACAGGAGAGTGAGGTGTTCTGAGGATCTGAGCTTTCATTTTTCAGCCTCATTCTCTTCTCCAATAAGCCACTTAGTCTAGTTGGCATGCTCCGGGGGTGGAGGCAGGAGCAGACAGGACTTTTCCACAGTGGTCTGGAACGGAATGAAAGGACATTGAGTTTGGGGTCTTTAGTGTAAGGGTGATTAACTGCCGGTGGAAAACACGCTTTTGCTTTTCCAGGCTTCCTTTTCCCTCATCTCACTATTCCAGCCTCTGGGAACCTGAATGTGCCCTATTTCTCCTTTGGTTCTATCCTGCGCCCTCATCCCTTCTCCTGAGAGCACTTCCTCTTTCACCTGCACTAAGTCCTCCTGTCAAGATCTTCTAGGCTACCCAACTACTGTGGCTTTGGCTGAATTTGCCCAGGGGGCTGTATGGCCAAAGGAGTCAGACTTATTGCCATTACTGACGTCCAAAGTCAAGGCACCCCAGCCCGGCGATGAGTCAGATCCTCTGTGGCTTCTGACAATGAGATGTTGGATTCTCCTTTCTTCCCTTCTCCCACCCTCTACCGAAGAAGCTTCTTTTGAAGTGGGGAAGAAGATCATCAGTCAGGACTACGAAGTAGAGGGGGACCCAGTGAGGGCCCTCCCCCAGCATTCCTGAGTCATGGAGGTGGTGCACCCTGCAGCACCTTTCCCAAAGCTCTGGGCTGCCGTGGACCTTCCCCGCCATGCGAGAAAGTGCAAGGAGACCACCACAGGGACAGGGCTGGGCAGGGTGGTCTGACTCCACTTCTGTGCCCTGCAGAGCTTCCAGCTGGTCCTCTTGCTTTGGTCCTGAGCCTGGGCTGAGCTTTTTGTGGAGGATGTATTTCTGCACAGGGTTGATCGGCAGTGGTATTGGCAGGGTCTTCATTCACTCTCTGAACTTGGCCTCTTTCCACTGGGGATTGAAAAGCACTTCCACCCCCTGAGAAAGAAACCCTGGGGATGGTACGGTCATCATTGTCAGCACTTTGCTTTGATTGAAGGGTGTAGAACTGAGTTACTAAGCTTTTTATTTCAAAAGAGACCCTATATATTTTATATATATAATATATATTATATATATATTATATATATGAGCCAATTCCTCCAAACCTACCATGAAACCCCAGTGTGCAGGCTGCACTCAACGACCTCAGCCCAGCGCCTCCCTGAATGGGTGTCTTACAAGAGCCTAGAAGATCCTTGTACCAAGACCTCATGGGTTCAGCCTCAGTTTGGTCTGTCTTTTGAAAAAACAAACCTATGTGTGAACTTTGTGGGAGTTTCCAGACCCACCTACGATGCCTCTCTTGCCCTCTGGCCCACCAAACGCATGCAGCGTTTGGCTTCCTCAGGCTGGTCCACTCAGGGAGGCTGCCCACCCTGGGGGCGGGGGGATCCGTCCAGCCACACTGCCACCCTGGTAACCCAGGCAGGGGCACCCACTGGGTAGGGTCTAACGGCTCCTCCCTGCGGCCCCTGTTGATGATCAGGCTTTAACAGTGAAGGGCAGAGGGTTCGTATGTAACATAAGTTTAAAAGGGACTAATTGCCTGGAATATCTCATATACCAACACATTCAACATACTAACATCTTTCTGAGTCTCAAGACTTTCTATTTAGCACCACGAACCTGTTGGCCCCCCACTGGGATCGCAGAGTACCACTGGGTACACTGACCACAAAGGCCGCCTTAGGAAAGGTTGCTTTTAGGAGTTCTTACTAAGTGAACGTTAGAAGCACAAAAATTGTATTGAACCAAACTCAGTGGCAAACAGAAAATGATTTGTTAGATTGTCAGTGGGAAAGGGTTTATTATGACTGCTGGTGGGATAAACAGTGGCCAGGTTCTGCCAACATTTATGGAAATAACGTTTTTAAGTTTTAAATGTGAGCTGTAAACCTGAGCGCCTTCAGTTTTTCAAAAAGAAAAAAAAAAATTTTCAATAGTGAAACTGTGGGGAGAAGGTGGAGTGGAGCCAGAGAAAACATTCTCATTTAATAGTGTTTGCACATGGGACTGCAACACAGCTCGCAGCGAGGCACTGAGAAACACCCACAACCAATCCTTCATCGCAGCTGTCTGAACTCTTGATCATCTGCCATCCCCCAAACAGCGACTTCTTTTTTCTGGTGACTGCAGGCTTGAATGACTTAGTGTGGAGAGTTTAAACTATATACAAGGGGCGGGGGTTGGGGGGGGGGACGGAGAGGAACCTTAAATAAGCCTCAGCCAAAGGTTTTGTGCATTGGACTTCCTGTGCCCGCAGCCGCGCGAGGCTCTTCCCCGCCCCGTGCCCGTGGCCTCTCCCAGAGAAGACACCAGCACAGTCCAGCTTCGCCTTGACTGACCCTCTCCTACCCCAGAGCTAAGGGTCAGGAGCGGCTGTGGTTAGAGCCACAGCAGAGTGCTTCTCTCCCCAGGGCAGGCGTGTGAGCTGCCACCCCCTAGCACTTGCTAGGGGATGGCCCCTCCAACATCTGGCTTTGGTGAATAAATGGGTTGGCTCACTGTGCTCTCGGAGCTGATAGGGTAAGATGCTGGTGCCTCATTTTACAAGAAAAGAACAGGAACAAATTAGGTAGGTTGGCCAACAGATCGATCCCAGCGCTTTATTGCTCCCTGCAGGGGGGCCGTCAGTAGGCCAAGCCGTACAGGTTGCTGATACAGAGGGGGCTGATGTCTTTGCCGCCCCTCCTCCTGCGGTAAGGCAGTTTTTATGATCTCACTCTTGTGGGAAATTAGGACCTAGGAAATCATTGAAAACAATAATTTAAAAGAAATCACATTAACTGTTTTCTTTTGCTTATTCTTTACTCTTTTCTCTCTCTATCCACTGGATGAGGCCGTCTGAATCACACCCAGTTACTCTGGGATGCATGTTCTAATGAGCTCTGTTTTCTCAGGTCGGTGAGATTTCTGACATTGACCTAGCAAAGCAGAAGCCTTACCCCAAGAACTTTCAGATCTCATGCAGCAAAGTGGTCCTTGCTTGACAGAAGCAGGCCCAGGGCCTTTCAGGAGAGGCTTGTTCTCCCAGGGAAGGTTTTTTGGTCTTTTTTTTTTTAAAGAGACCTGAGATTCCATTAGAAAAACCTTTTCAAATCCAGGGCTGGCTTTGGATCTGATGAGTTGTTCCCTCACTGTCAAGGTCTCAGAAGGGAAAGAATATTCACTGTTTCAAACAAGGCCCAAACTCATCTTCAGGCCTCACTGCCAACGGCCACCATGTTCCACGCATGTCACTAAAGAGCAAGCAAGGAGAAAACGAAGAGAGTGGAAGGAGGTAGGTGGAAAGAGTGAAGACCTGGCCGGTGTGAAAACAGAGACCCACGGTAGGGGGAGTTCAAATATGATGGGCTGACACAGATTTTGATGATGCCAGTGGAAAAGTTTGGATTGAGGAGGGGCAACAGCGGGAGGAAGAGTTTGTGCGTTGACAGATGTCTTGGGTCTGGATCCCTTGAAGCAAAGCCTTATGCGAGTGATGAGTAATCCCTGGTTGGGTGAGGAGTGGGAGGGGCCGGGGCTCTGTAGGCTCCTGCCGCCCCCCCCCGCAAATCCTGCTGCCAGGAAAGTTAGGCTTAGAGGGTGGGCAGCCTTAGACACAGCAAGTTTTAAGACATTATTTTTAAGATTATTAGACAACCTTTTTTTCTTTTTTACAAGAAAAAGTCACTGTGATGTAGCCTAGGTATAAAATACATTAAGCAACTGTTTGGGGAAATAATCATTTATTTTAAATATCTCATAAGCTTTGTGTTAATGGACCCCCCATTTTCATGCACATTAAACATTTACTAGTCTCAAAACATGCATAATGACAGTATTTTAATCATTCCCTATGTGTTTTTAGATCCTACAACATTAATTTAGATGACACCAAATCAATGAAAACTTCAAAACTTATGTGTTGGGCTTATTTTGCAGTTTATGTCTACAAAACGATACATTTACATGTATTAATATATTTGTAATGCATTTATTAATACATTTGTATTAATATGACCTATTTTGAGGTTGATATGACATGAATGTTCTTGGGTTATTACATAATAGTTGGATAACACAATCCTAATTTTGAGATGGAGGTTACTTTATACAGTTAAAAATAGAAAAGGTATCTTATAGATTAGAAAAGAATCTAATTTATAAATATATACAGTCTCTGGCTTTTATTCTGTTGTGTTTTGCTTTGGCTACTTGCAGAAAGCATTTCATTCTTCTTGTTCTAGATTTCATCTGGCAGACAGGTGTTCCCTTCGGTGCCTTCAGGTCTTCGTTCTACCCGGTCACGGCCTTTCAGTTTTCTGTAGTGTCTTTATAGCTACTGAGACTATTGTTTATCCAAAGCTTGCACCCAAAAGAGGTGGTGGAGTAGAAAACATGTTTCAAGAATTCTTTTTGTCCTTAGCTAAAACCCTCCTAACAACTTTTCACTTAGAAAGAAGTTCAGGATCTCTCTTATGAGACACAACAAAATTTAGACGCTTAGTCTCAAAATAAATGTATGCCTTCATCACTTTTTACCAATGGAAACGATTTCTGAGGAGGTGATTCATATTAGAAAAATGTAATGTGTTTTGCTTCTATGCCAGTGCATGGGAGACCATTGGAGACGGCATTTCACCAGCTTCAGGCGCTCCCTCAGCTGCACGTTGACTTCCGTACAAGACGGACCCCAGGGGTTCCTCATCTTCTGGGCCTCTAGAGCTTCAGTAGGACTCAAAGCTCAAAACTCATCGGAAACCAGCGGTTCTCAAACTCGAGCACGCAGTTAAGGCGCCTGGAGGGCTGGTTAAAACACAGAGCCGAGCCCCGCCCCGGTCCAGGGTTTCTGCTTCAGTGTCTGGGGTGGCACCAGGGAATCCACAGCCCCAGCAAGTCGACAGGCGGTGACGATGCCTCTGGTCTGAGGGCCACGCTTTGAGAGATCCACTGTCATGCACAGTGCTTGCTGAGCCACCGGGAGAGGACCCGGATACTACGAAATGGGTTGCTCAACAGCCCCATGAGGCCGTCCTGGACTCCTGCTGTGTCCGTAGCGCTCGCCTTTGCCACAGGAGAGCGAAGAATAGAGCAGCACGGACCGTTTCTTCATCTTAGCTCCCGTGCTTCTCCATCGTGTAGGTGCCCACACCTGATAGCCTAGCCCTTAGCCCTCTTAAAGCGTTTCCCCCTCCCGTGCCATTCCCTATTACTGAAGTTCAGAGAAATGGTTAATCCTGAGAGAGGAAACCAAGGACTGAGTTCTGTTAGTCCTGGCAAACATTCTAAGACATTCCTAGGCAGAGACTGGTCAAGGACAACTAGGCCACTTCTTCCGAGAGGAAGTGGTGTTTACCGGCACAAAGCTAACCTTGTCTTTCAAAAACCGATGGGCAGTCCCGCAGAAAGGAGGGAACAGAAGCGGATGTGTGTCCGGCTATTCCACACAACCCATCCCCCGCCAACAAAATGTCAGTCTTAAATTCTCTCCAATTTCAACAAACAATTAAAAAGAAGTCTCAGAGCTTCTAGACTATGTCCTGGTGCTTAGCTCATCTGCCCTCAGCAACGTCACATTAAAAGGAAATAACCTATTATTCTTCTATATCCCACTCTCAACCTTTAAATATATGTCACTTATCCTAAATAACACTGCTCTCAAATGCTCCAGTTAACACACCTGTTTCAAAAATGTCAGGTCACAGAGTCAGTCATCTTATTTCTTAACAAAAGAAAAGACAATAGCATGCTGAAGCAAGAGGTGAGTTTTGACCTCGTGGTGGAATTGGGGCCCAAGCCCAGGCCTTGGCTTAGTGCAATTCATTCCAGGGCGGATGGCTGAGGAGATGTTGACGGGTGAAGATACCATCCAGACCTCCCTGCCAGGTGCCTCCAGAGATCCTTCCCAGCCTATAAAACAAAGACCGGAGGAAAAAAGACAAGCCCGATGCCACCTGTTTCATGCTCTAGTGAGTTCTCAGTGTTTATCAGTGTGATGCGTCACAGTATGTGTTCCCACCAAGTGGCTTTGGGAGAGCCGGCTCCGAGGGTGGCTAGACCTTCTCCATCTCGATCTGCTGGTGGCAGCGCCGGGCCTGCCGCTGGCCCGTGTTCAGCTTGTACACGGAGCTCTTGTGCTGGCACCTGCGGTAGCCCCACACGGCCCCCACGCCCGCTGAGAGCAGCAGCAGGCACAGGACGGTGACAGTGGTGGCAATGATGGGGCCTCTGCTGAGGCCAGGACACTCGTCTCCCACGCACGGCTCCAAGGTGGGAAGAAGCTCCTCACTTGCACCTGGGCCGGGGCCTTCCTGTCCCAAGAAGTCTTCAGACAGCAGGTATGGGAAGTTATCCTGGACCTCGGGAGCAGTGGCTTCCATGGGCATCTGGGTGGCCACCGTGACAGTTGAGGGAATGTGGTGAGGGGTCTTTGGGACAGCAGTTGTTTCTGTCTCCAGGGGAGAGCTGGTGAGTTCATAGGGTAGGGTGGCCACGGGAGACTTCTCTGTGGCAAATCTCCAGGGAACAGTTGACTGCTGGTACCTGGGTAAGGCACCATACCCCTTGGTGGGTCCCTCGGTTTCAGACTCACTCTTGGGTCTGACAGCAAAAGCCTCTACATCTAGTGTTTGAGACGGAGGAACTGAACTATGGGTCATGTCCTCGCTTGGTGTGAGGGTGGTACTCCTGAGCTTCTTAACTTCCACGAGAAAGGGCTGATGGGGAGTAAATACGACACATTCTTCCTGCCCTACTGATCCATCCCCCTTGTCGCCATCTTCCTCCGCTTCCTCCTCCTCCGCCTCTATCTTCCTCCAAGCCCCATCAGTCACAGGGTAGCCATCCAACCAGGACTCATCGCTGCTGCTCACCATTGGGTCCCCGGCCTTGCTGTCGTTCCTGCCCAGGGATGGCGCCGAGGAACCATCAGTGCTGCTAGAAGTCACCCTGGTTTCGGGTTCACCGGGGGCCAGTGTCATGCCGCCGTGGCTGTCCCCAGCAGGGAACTGCTTCTTGGTGTCATCATCCACTTCCTTTTCCAGCTCAAGCTTGTGAAAGGTCTCAGCAGGAAGCCAGAACAAGTACTTCCCTTTCAGTACGGGTCCTGGCCAGTCCGTGGGGGTGCTGCTCCCGGTGCTGGGGCCGGGCAAGCCTGTGGTTGGCACAAAGGTTGTATCTCGGGCTACGTTTTCTCTGCCTGCAGAAACGGAGACCAGACGGTCCTGTTTTGGGACCTGCTCAGAGGCCTCTCCCGGACCCCCGTCCTCCTCTGCCTCTGTCCAGGAGTCCTCCATGAGCTCTTTGAATGACACGGATCTGTCATCAGGGAAATTATCTTCATAGTCGATGTGTGCCTCTGCCTCACCTGGAGGGAGAAGGGGAAAACAGCTTCGTTAGGTTCAAGGTCACAGAGCCTATGTTGAACGTGAGAAAGGCAAATAAAAAGCACAAGGGTTGAAACAGATGAAATAAATCTGTCATTTACAGATGATATGACTGTGTATGACAGACAAGCCCAAAGCATCTATATATAAAAGTTGTTATAATCAATACATGTTCAAAAACCCTGGGCCTACGGTCCATATAAACTACCAGTTGTATTTCTATATACCTGCAATAAACACAAAACAAAGGTTTAAAAGATGCTATTTGTAATAGCATTGAAAAAAAATCAAGCGCCGAGGAATAAATCTAACAGAAGATGTGCCAGATTTCTATATGGAATGGCACGAAACACTGCTGAGGAAAACCAGAGAGCCTAAATAAACGAGGGGATAGACCACATTAGTGCAATGGAAGGCTCAAAACTATTGTCAATTCTGTCCAAATTGATCTGTCTACATTTAATACAATTCTAAAAAAAAATCTGAGCCCTGGCTGGCGTGGCTGAGCAGGTTGAGCGCTGGCCTGCAAGCCAAAGGGTTGCCAGTTTGATTCCCAGTCAGGGCACCTGCCTGGGTTGCGGGTCATGTCCCCAGTAGGGGCCACGTGGGAGACAACCACACATTGATGTTTCTCTCTGTCTCTTTCTCCCTACCCCTCTCTAAAAATAAATAAATGAATAAATAAAATCTTTTAAAAAATCTGAGACATTGACAAGCTGATGCTAAAATTTATGGAAATGCAAAGGGCCGAGAATAGACAAGGCGTTCTTGGAAAAGAAGGAAAAAGCTGTAGGATGTCCACTACAAGATTTCACGGTTTTCTATAAAACTGCAGTGCTATTTAAGCCTGTGGTGTTGGCACAAGAATTGATCATAGGATTACACTAACATTATGAACTTCTGTTCTTTTAAAGGCTCCAGGAAGAGAGTCAAACTGCAAGCCACAGAGTTGCAGATATTTGCAATACATATAATCTCCAAAGGGCTTGTATCCAGAATTTATAAAGAACGCCAACAAATGTGTAATAAATAGGCAGACAAACCATAGCAAAGTTGGCAAGATACTTGAATTGGCACATCACAAAAAAGAAATCTAAATAGCCATTAAACATGTAAAGATGCTCAGCCTCCATAGTAATAGAGAAATGTTCATTACAGCCATAATGAAATACCATCACACCGCCCCAGAATGGCTAAAGTTAAGCAGACTGACAATATCTAGGGTTCACAAGGATGTGTGCATCGTTGGTGGGAGTGTGAATTGGAGCCGTAATTATGGAAAACTGAAACTGAGCCTATGCATGCTCTGTGGCATAGCAATTCCACTACTAAACAGAGACTCAGCAGCGACGTGTATGGATGGAGAACAATACAATGAACTCCTACAAAGCAATACAAAATAAATGGACAACCTAGTAGAAAAATGGGCCAGAGAATTAATAGCCACTACACAAATGAGATACTCAATTAGCCAATAAACTTAAGGTGATCAACATTGTTAATAATAGGGGAAAATCAAATGAAGTGATAATGTAACCTATATATCAGGATGCTAAAAATTAAGAAGACTGACAATACCACCAGTTGGTGAGGATATGGAGCTCCTGGAACTTCCAACCTATATGCATATCTACTACAGTTGACACATACATACCCCATGATGGAACAATTTAAGTCCTTGGTATACACTTAAGAAGAGTGGAGGCAACGTGGGCACCAAAAGACCTGTACAAGAATGTTCTTAGAGTAGCCCCCAACTGGGAGCAACAAACATGTTCATCAACGGTGGAATGGAACACTCCACAGCAAAGAAAAGAATGATCCACAGCCTCATAGAACAACATGGAGGGGTCCCCTAGACACAGTGCCGGGCAAAGGAAGCCATACTCAAAAGGCCACGCTCTGTGCTTCCACCGCAGTGAAGTTCGAGCTGGGAAATGTAATTCATGGTTACGGGGTGAACTGGAGAGGTTATTCTGGGGAGGTAGTGACTGGGAGGGAACGTTGCGAGTCTTTGGATTGCTGGTGATATTCTACTTCTTGATCTGGGTGAGGATTGCACGGATGTGTTTATGATATGGTAATGCATTGAGCTCTATAACCTTTGCTTTTTGAAATGCTCTGTATTTTTATGTTACTCTTAAATATTTAAACAGATGATCAGAAACACACACGATGTTCCAGAAAAAAAAAACTGACACGGAGTTTGGCTTCTGAATGCCAAGTTTAAAAAGAATGATTCAACTGATAACCAGGCAGAAAAAGCCAATCAAGAGCAAGAACAAAAATTAAATCAGGCCTGCCTATCACTTCTCCTAGGCATTCCATAGCAGACAGGAGAACAATGTCTACAATCACTGAGAGAAAGAAAAGGTAATTCAACAATATTATACTTTGTTAAGATGTCATTCAATTATAAAGATAGTAGGCATCATTTGTTTTTTAAGGATGTTTGCACTTTGATATATTTCAAGAATAGCCCTGGCTGATGTGGCTCAGTGGATTGAGCACCAGCCTGTGAATCAAAGGGTCACTGGTTCAATTCTTGGTCAGGGCACATGCATGCCTGGGTTTCAGGCCAGGTCCCTGGTTGGGGGGGCATGTGAGAGGCAACCACACATTGATGTTTCTCTCCCTCTCTTTCTCCTTCCCTTCCCCTCTCTCTAAAAATAAATAAATAAAACTTTAAAAACATATTTCAAGAATACACTGTAGCGATACTGTGTGTGTTAATCCCATTAAACTGTAAACAGGTTGCTACTAGCCTTCCAGATAAGAATTCACAGCTGAGGTGTGGACAGTTAGCATTTTCATCAGGAAACTCATCCTCTAGACATGGTTGCTACTAGTACTTCTATTATCTGTATCTTGATCAAAACCATTGCTTTGCTAATCAGCACCCTGAATACCTAAAATGGCTTTGACCTGGTGACCATAGTGGCCTATTAACTACTATGATAACTACTAGAGATGGGCTGTCATTGGTAAAGCGAGAGGTATTTATGGTACAGGGATTGGCTGAGAATATTTTAGAGACACTTCTCGCCCTTACATGGAAGGGTAAAACCAACCAGACCTGGGTGCTTGACACAAACCTTAAATGGTCTCGTTGGGAGTCATGTGTTACCCCCTGGAACTATGAGAAGAACAGTATCTGTCTGTGCCGGCGGTGATCCTGCCCTAGGCAGGCCACCCTGTTCTCACTGCAAACCCGCCCAGCTCCTCCCAGCCCGGGCACTCTGAGAGCAAGGACATGTCCCCTCTGCCTTGTATTCCCAGCACACAAGGGAAGAGGTGCTTCCCATCACAGAGCAGACACTCCAGAATGAACGAATAAATGAGTGAGTGAAGAGGTGAATAAGTGAGTTGTGGAAGCCCACTTTGATAAAGCTTGATTATCAGCCAGGGCATTATTTGCTTCGTGACAACAGCAAAGAATCGTAAAGGACCTCTTAGTTCTAGCACTGAACACAACCCATGTCTGCTAAATTCCTTTTCCCAGGTAACCCACCCCATGAGCTTGAATATGTCATGAAGTCAAAAGGTACCTGGAATATGAACAGGACATGTTTTCCTCCCCCGTGCGGGAAACATCCGCCGAGTGTATAAAATTAGAGCTCAGGGTTTGGGAAAGGTCAGCCCACTGGCTATGAGCAGGCCTGACTTAACCTGGACTCTTATGGTCAGTCTGAGCTCTGTGTGTGTGTGTGTGTGTGTGTGTGTGTGTGTGTGTGTGTGTGTGTGTGTGTGAGATCTGGACGTTCTGCCTCCAGAGCTCCCTGAGCCTGGAGCAGCTGTGGACGGCAGCCCAGGGCCCTAAGCTAAGCTCTCCCGGTCTCCACAAGCCAAGGTTCTGGCTCAGAAACAGGTTCCCACTGTGTCAAAACCTCAGATGAAGACGAGGACACCAAGCATTTATAAATAGTCCACTCAGGAAAAAGTGTCCCAAGCCTGTTTTTCTCCTCCTGAGTGACAGTCAAGTTTGTCACTCACTGAATTTCAACCAAAAAGTCAAATTCTGCCCACCAGACTAAGGAACCCAGCTCTTCGCCTGTCGAGGTGCTGATTCTCTCCCCTCCTCCTGCCTTCCTGAGCCCATGGGGCGCACCCTCCTTCATCATCCAGCGATCCTTCCAGCCCCTCTCCCCTGCCCCACACTCTCCCCGAAACCTGCCTGTGCAAACACAACGTGGGGCCTTGTGAATCAGACCAACAGGTCCAGGAAATGTAAACTTCATGGGTTCTCCTGGCAAAAATCAGGCCATTCCCTGTGTGTTTATATTTAACTGTTGCTCTAGGCAAACGGAAGACCACAGAGAGACAGAAGCCAGGTGCAAGAGGGGCAGGCTCGCTGGCGTTATCAGGGTGCGGCAGGCGCAGGGGTGAGCCCGGCAGCCTGGGGTTCTCCTGGCGCTGGTCATCTCTCCTCATGTTGTTGCATTGCTGGAAGCCCACACCTACCTTCTTTTTTTCCCCTCTGGTCTTGGCTACACAGCCTTTAAAAATAGTAATTTTGAAAAAGACACCCAGACAAGCCAGAAATAACCCCTGGCTCAAGGAACCTCTGAACAAATATGGCAATATTGACCAGGAACGTCTGAGTTCGGCTTCAGTCTCGTGTTTTATTCTCTGAAGGAAGTTTAGTCCAAAAGATGAAGAAAAACAGAGAGTGAGGTTGATTTAAGGAAACAAAAGAAAGGCGTTAGAAGTGAGAGGAAAGAGCGAACGACCGGTTTGCAAAGGGAGCCTGGCGCTGCCCTGATGCTGTGCTCCTCTTGAGCTTTAGCTGCTTCTGGAGGAAGCACACAGGCGTGATGCAGGTGTTGGGATGAGACCTGCCTGGTTTTGCATCCTGGCTCTGCTTCCTTCTGGCTGTGAGATGCAGGCAGGTCACAGAAACTTCCTGTGCCTCGGTTTCCCCATCTGTAAACTGGAACAAGCCACTTCTACTTGTGAAGCTGAACTGAGAAGTGAAGTGTGGAAGGCTCCTCACATAGAAGGGGGCACAGGGAGAATCGGGGAGGATGGAAATGCTCTCTTCTGGTTGCTGTGGCAGCTTCATGGGTTACACGCCTGCAACAGCTGAGACTGTCACACATCAGATGAGCACAGTTTATCGCAGGCCAATGACCCCTCAGTAGGGTCGTTAAAAGAACAGAACCGTAACAACAAACACAATTCCTAGGATAGAGGCGGTATGGAGCAGGTGTGGCCTGGCTAATGACAGCTCTGTCCTCGGAGCCCACCTGGAGAATGTGCCTTTCCACAGCTGCGGCAGACCGGGGAGGGGCCCAGGCTGCCTTTCCCTTGCCGATCTCACAGGTAGTGGGGCTGGCTGGGTGAGGCTCAGGGTGGTATCACTCACTTTCCTGATACTACAGACCAGAAGGCACAAACAGAAGCCACGGCGCTTGGGGTGGGAACGCTCACAGGCCTTTCGGAGCCTTTGCCAGGGAAAGTTTCAGAGAAGGAACAGGGCAAAGCACAGAGGAAGAAGTCAATGAGTCCCTCACTTCCTGGGTTGTCTGTCTTTGGCTACTGTTCTCTCCCACCCCAGCCGCAAAGATGGGATGAAAAGCCTCCCTGGTGACGTGACACACAGGCCACAGGGCCTCTGTGTGCAGAAGTCAGAAGAGTGCAGTGGTGTGGAAGCCACCGTGAGGCCAGGAGGGTGGGTGGGGGAGGAGTCAGGGTGCTAAGAGAACCACAAGGGCTCCTTAGGAAGGCCACCAGCAGACCTGTGCAGGCACCAACACTGAGGTTACGTGGTCAGGGGTGGCCCCATGGAATGCTGGGAGGTCAGAGACTGGCCGTAGGGTGCAAACAGCCAGAGAAAAATCATGGCCTTGAAGATGGATATAAGACTTGGCAGAATAAAAAGCCCAGAGAAATCCAAACACAGCATGGAAGTCTGCTGCACACACACTTAAGGAGCAAAGCAACAGGATTTTTCTGTAATTAGGGCAACAACCAATTATAGTTAAGATATTGAGAACATTGGAGAGGAATGACAGGCATTTTGTGCTGCCCAACTGGGAATGGAAACCAAGAAGATGTGTGGATTTGGACAGGAGAATGGAAAACTAAATGGCCACAATCAGGCTCAGACTTAGGAACCAAAGCTAGAGAAATACTACCCACAGAGGGGAGAAAATGGCAGTTAAATAAGTCCTCACCCATGGAGGTTAATGGTCAAGGCTGCCAAAGTCCCCGCGTGTGAGAGACCTCACAGCCACCACCTGTGGCTGGACCTCTGTGTGGCGGTGAACACTCAGCCGGGGCTGCGTGGGGCTGGGGCACCTTCCCCCACGGCCCCCTCATTCACCCACCCAAGTGTGCGTGTCCTTAGGGGTTCACCCCTGCCTGTCATGAATTTTCAATTTCAGCAACCTCACGAGTGGATTTTTTTTTTGACCCACGCTCCACTGAACTGATGGAGAAACTCCGTTCTGCGTTGTAGTGAATGCTGTAGTTGGGTGTAGTAGATGTGTCCTGCCCAGGTTCCCTTTCGCAGGCCGGTGCGCCCATCCCCCCAGCTTCTGTGTTACCAGCTAATGGTTCACAGCTTTTCTGGAAAACGGCCCTTGTTGCAGTGGGAGGTTATACGCCTTCTGCCCTCCCTGCCTGGCAGACTGCAACCGATGACAGACAGACGCGGAGGAACTCAAGGCTGGGCCCCTTGCTCCTGAGCAGGACCAACCCCGTGGTGCAGCTCATGCCCCACAGCTCCCTGTGGGACCAGGCAGAGCCAGGATCCAGATGAGGCCACACCCTTAACTCCTCTCCTTCCCTATCCTGCTTCCCTACCCCTTCTCCCTCAACAAACCATGGCCCTCTGAATAGAGAATCTGACCCAAGTCAGCCAGCCAGCGTTCGAATGCCCCAATGGTGACAAATTTGATTGAAATGATCTTCAGAGAAGCCCTGAGTCCCTAGAATCTCTGAGATCATGGTTGTGTGACCACCAAGTTGTTTTAAGTCTTGACCTTCAAGATCCCTGAGCCTTGAGGCTCTCTGGGCTGGAAGAGGTCATGAAGGGAATAGGGGGAAGGGACCCTGTGGCCACCTCAACAGTGCACATGGGCAGGTTCCGCCAGAGGGCTTGTCCTGGGCTCCAGCAGCTCACAAGGAAGTATCACGAAATGTAAGGACACATAAGGAAGTAGAAAGAAATGCTCCGGGTGGAAGTGAGGGACATCCCTGACAGCCACATGAGGTGCGGGCAGGGTTGGTGGCTGGGCCCAGCACAGAGGAGACGGGCGCTCCCTGGAGAACTGAGACAGCGGAGGCCACGCAAACAGGATGTCTGGGAGGCACGTATTAGAAAGCTACCCACTGCCTTCCCACAGGGTCCCCATCACGTCCTCGAGCCTCGTGGGCCATGCCTTTCTTGGGCATTTCTTCCATCTGCAAACACACGCTTCCTTTCAAATTTCACCTTCCATGACTCCTTGTTTTCCATCTTTCCCTTCTACCTCATCACCTGCTGCTTGGCTGGCTCCTTTGAGGCTTCCTGGGTTTACCAGGGGCAGTTGTGCTCAGCTTTGTATCCGCAGCACCTAGGGCTCTGCCCAGGGAAGGGCCGTGGAGTGAGCGAGCGGAGGAATGAACGTCCAAACCCAGGTGAGTCCGACTCCGAAAGCCTTGTTTGACCCACTCTCCCAAGATGACTCTTCTCCAGTTTCAAGCAGTTTCCTCATTTAAAAAGTTGAGGTTCACTGGAAAAATTACTGCAAAATGGCGCAAACGACCCGGTGATGATATTCTTGTAACACACACACACACTTCTTATAATGACACAGAGTCTTGCAATATTAAATCTGCAGAGGAATGAAGACGGTAATCGTCTGCACGCTCAGCCAAGTGGAGAAACCCAAATTCCTGCCCAGCAGCTGAAGGCTCTAACAACCCTGCTTTGCAGTGAGGAAATAAACACCATTTCAGACACACAAAACCTGCATTTAGCTCTCACTCTGCTGGGGCCAGTAAACAACCCATTTGGCTGGTGGGTGTGGCTCAGGGGATGGGGCAGCTTCGGTGCCTGAGCTGAAAGAGAGCCAGCCCATTAATTAACCATCCCTGGGTGATTAACCATCTCTGGGTGAGCACCCGTCTGCTCTGGGCCAACACCTTCGACGGAGCAGGCGCTCGGGCCTGATGCCTGATTTTCTTAGACCGGTGAAGGATCAGAACTGGCAAGGAGCTCCCACCTGCCATAAAGCAGCAGCAACAGAGGGAAGGTGAGGAAAGTGCTAGCAGATCGCCTCCAGAAGGCTTCTCGCACTCATCTCAGTCCGTATGATTTTGTTCCTGGTATGCGACAAGGCAAGTGGGTGCCCTGCCAGGAAGACTGTAGAAGCTTTTTAAACACGACAGGTGAATTTTATGTCTATTGAACAAAAAATTGTGCTCATATTTGGAATGTCTTTGTTGAATTCAGTTTTGTATTAATTTGTTTTATTGCATTTTACTAACGTATCAGCCTGCCAATGACTAGGAAAAAAATTTAATGGTTCACCGAAAATATGAGAAGTAGTAAAACAGACAATAATAAAAAACTATTCTTTAAAAGACACTCCAAGAAGAAAAAGCCACAGAATGGGAGAGAAGATTGGCAACATATTTAGTTAAGAAAGTTTTATGTGAAAAAAGAAATCCTAAATTATGTAAATAATCAGTTCAAAACAATCCGATCAGGTTTGGGAAGCTCGATGCCCATTGAGAGTCTTTTTAGTCTCAACTGAATATTCAGACTCACGTGACTGCCACAGGCTGCCGGCTGGGTGGCAGCTCCTTGTCATGGGGGCAGTGCACACAGTTGTCCTGGAGCTGCTCTCTGCGCTTCACCCTTCGCCCCCGACACCTCCTGTGAGTGCTCAAGTGCAAGGGAATAGGTCTCACGTGCGTGGCTGTGAGGCCCACCCTGGGTTGCAAACCCCATGCCCTGACACGAGCCGCTAGCCCTTGTCAGGGTCCCCATGAGGGTCATGGTGTGTGGGAACAAGAGTCACCCTCTCAGGGAAGCCCCCAGCTGGGCCTCTCCAGTGTTCATGATGGTCCTCCCAGCCCAGTTTACCAATCATGGGTCACCTTTACCATGAACTTGTTGCTTGGAACCACAGCTGGCACCCCATGTGGATCAGCTTCCAGGGAAATGAGCCAGACCCTCAACCCAAGGTCAACTCTGTGCTTATGGCAGAAGAGGCAGTTTTGTCACCCTTGCCCCCAGCACAGACAATGAGGAGCTCAGGTGCAGAAACTGCACTTGAAATGGGATGCCCAGGGGGATGTGCTGCCAGGTCCAGAACCCAGGGGAAGGTCTGAGAGCCCCTTGTCAAAGAGACCTTTCTGGAGATGAGCCCCCCACATGAGGCTCTGCTCACAGTGTGGGGGCAGGTGGAGGTGGCCCAGCCAGGGGTGGCTTACCTCTCCCACAGGCCTGCACCAGGCCGTACCACTCCCCACAGCTGTTACACAGCAAGGTGAAGGCGCTTTCGCGGTGGTCCGTGACATGGCCCGGGGCACACACGTACAGCAGCTCATCCCCCATCTCCAAGCCGGTGCGTCCCTGCAGGATGGTGTGTGGGAACGAAGGTGGGTCTCCGCAAGGCTTCTCTGAGGACAAGGAATCACAGTTAGGGTCCCCAAACTATGCAGGCCTCCTGCAGGGGTGGGGAGGAAGGGGAGGAAACCAGCTCAGACAACAAGTCTCCTCCCTCCCCCATGGGTGTTGCCCCGCCCCAAACTGGGATCCCCCTGAACTGGGATCACGGGGGCTGTTTCTCCTCCACTCTTGCACCCCAGGACCTGGCAGAATGGGGCGCAAATGATGCACTCAAAATATTTCTTGAATCAATACACGTGCTTTTAAATTACAACTCTGTATTTTAAATATTCCAGGCAACATCACGCTTTAATGTTTCTTTGGAAGGAGGATGCAGAGACAAATGCCCAACAGCAAGCTCTCCCGCCTTTTTTTTTTTTTTTTTGCCTTATTTGCATAAGTGAATAGGTACTCATTGTCAGAAGCTAAAATGTTAGAGACTGTAGGGTACCATGAGGGTGCCTCTCCCCTCCTCCAACCTCACCCTGGTGGTGACACAGTGACCACTTTGGCATATACCAACAAATACAGACACAGACCCAGATGCAAACACACATAGGTGGGTGGAGAGATGTACTCGTACATATAGTTGTGCGTGTGTGTGGTTTTTAGCATGAATGGGATCACATCACATGTACTACCAAGAACGTGCTTTAAAAAAATCCAAACCCTATTTTTTAGAGCAGTTTCAGGTTCACAGCAAAAGTGAGCAGGAAGTATAGAGAGTTCCTATACTCCTACCCCTACCACACACGGCCTCGCCTGTGACCACATCCCACGCCAGAGGGGCACGTTCGGTACAAGCGATGAACCTACGCCAACACGGCATCACTACTCCCCGAAGTCCAGTTTGCATTTGGGATCACCCTGCGGTGGAGCCTCCCGCTTGGATCTGAAGATGGAGAGGAGCCCCCACCCGGCCCAGGAGCCTCTTCCGGTGCCTGCCCTCAAGCTGGCCCCACTCTGGGGAGGACACAGCCCAGGTCTCCTCTGAACTCCCTGCCCCAGTTCTCCCGTGAAAAGGTTTTCACTGGTGTGAATGAGAGAGGGGCTATGCAATAAACCCGACAGGCTTGGGGGGCCCACACGGCAGGCCTTACAAACTCAGTG
This sequence comes from Anoura caudifer, assembly GCA_004027475.1. Lineage (NCBI taxonomy): Eukaryota > Metazoa > Chordata > Mammalia > Chiroptera > Phyllostomidae > Anoura > Anoura caudifer. Next base: position 103,758 of record PVKU01004778.1, read on the forward strand.
GCCAAAAGTAACCACCCAGGATGGTCTGGTCACAAGTCCCCAATCCCAGGCCCACAGCTTCCTCAGTCTTTACCACAAGTGGGGCCTGTCCACAGTTCTCATGCCTGCTGCTTTCTGTTTGGGTTATTAATTATTGATTCGATTTCCTTCCTTATATGCAAGATCAGAAACTCCAAGTCATTTTCCCCCTAATATTTCAGAGGTCTTTCCACATTAGAACTATAAATTTCCTCAGTCTTTTGAAAGGCTGCATCCCAGCACACATTATTCAATCATCACACTGACATTTACCTTGATTCCAAGTTTCCGCCATTATAAACAATGCTACAATGAACAGCTCGTGTGGACATTTTTGTACATATCTTATTTCGTCTTAGGAAAAACTCCGAGACGGCGAATTGCTGCATCAAAGTGATGCGGCGAGGCCTTTTTTTGAAAAGGAAATAATTTTAAATTCAAATTTCCTCTTCTAATTTTTTATGTTGGACAGGAAAGCCTTTAGCTCTTATGCAGTCAAATTACCTAAGAAGCATATTGCTTAAAAGAAGAAATGCTAAGAAAGGATGAAAATAGAAAACACAGCTTGTGTGTTAAACCACCTTGACTGGCCTCACAGCCTGTGGCTTGGGCGCCCTTTCTCGAAGAGAGCCGTTGCTATGCATGTTCTTTTACTGGAGAGATTTTTGAATGGAAAAGGGTGTGGCTGTACTTTAGGAAGTCAGCACAGAATGTTGCACTTGAACCAAAACGGCCTGGACTGTAGCCCAAGAGAGCAAGTACTTATTTCATCTGTGTGTCATGTAGGGACAGGCAGCCATCTGAAAGTTGCCACAAACCCAGAGGCACCCCACTGAGTAGAGAGACATCATCCTTGGCTTCACTCGGTCCGAGCAGAGCGTCCTGAGATGAATGGACCAAAGTCATGAGCCTTGGTTGGTCAAATAAGGCTGAGCCAAATGCCAGCTGGTATCTCAGGGGCAAAAGACTCCGTCTCTGTCTCTGTCACCCGCCGCTGCCTGCATCTCACACTGGACATCCCTGTCTTTTCTCCTCGCACCGGGATCTAGTTTCAGGAAACTGTAGGCTCTTCATACTCACTCACTATCAGAGGACTAGTAAATACTTCAATCCTCACACAGCCCTATCGGTGGAACTCAACACCAAGTCTTTGGAAGGAAAATCCAGGATCAGGTAACTGTTTTGAGAGTAAAGGGGAACTTCAGGCCAAGTTCACACCCCATCAGGCTCTGGGGACCTTCTCCCTCAGATGTCATTTCCAGAATGGCTCGGGCTAGATTCTGGCTCAGGAAAACCACAATAACGCTCCTGAGAATCTGGGCCCACACACCATACGTTTCTGGCTTCCCCACAAATGTCCAGGACAGGGAACACGCTGCTCCTTACGTGGTGTGACTTCAGAAGCTCCAAGACAACAATTCCACCACTCAGCACAACCAAGCGGGTGCCAAGAACACCACCCATGTCCAGGTGCCACTTGAATAAGTCCCTTTCACTACCCTTCCCATCACTAACCTTCACCAACCTCACAAGGGACTTAAGGAAAACAGCTGGCTATATACCTGGGCCCTATTCTCCTCTTTAGGAAAACTTACATTTGGGCGGTCTTCACGGCTATTCTCAATTATTCCACGGGTAGAGATTGGGATTGGAGGATTTCTCAAGAGCTGGGTTTCATCAGTTTCAACAGAAAGAGCAGTCTCGATTATTTTCCCTCCCAAGGAAAGAGATTGTATAAGAGATCTTGTCTTGCAAACAAACAGTATTAATGAACAATGACTTGTTTTCAATTTAAAAGGGTGCATTTGCTTGCCATTCAGAGCTTCTGATAACCCATTTCCAGAGTCTAGAACTAGTGCAAAAGCTGATGCTTTTATTTTGAGGAATTTTAAGACTTCCATCATGGTGTTTGACATTCTCAGGAAGAGCCCGCAAACTCCCATTATTACGTCCCAAACTAAGGAGGTAGGTAGGGATTCCCACACAAATGCTTGACCTCTCCTCCTTCCTTTTGGTGTTACCTAAGTTGTGTGAAGAAGTTACCTTTTGTGCCCAGCTGCCCAGCTCCCTCCCGCTTACTCCACCCAGTGGGCCACCAGCATGGTCCTCCCCATTCCATCCGATTTTATCATTTGTTCTCAAACTCCCTATCATTGTTTCTCAACCCTGACTGTGCACCAGAATCTCCTGAAGGACTCGACACACACACACACACACACACACACACACACACACACACTGCCGTGTTTTTGAGTTTCTGAGTTAGTAGGTCAAGGTCAGGGCCCAAGAACTTGCATTTATAATAAGTTCCCAAGTGATGTGAATAGTAGGTCCATGGACTATCCTTGGGGATCCCCTGCTCTCGAGAACTATTGCACCCTCAAAACCAGGCCAAATTAGAAGACGGTGACGGCAATCCAAACAGAGACCACCACCGGCCCTGCCCGCGTGGGGAGGGGAGGGGCCTTCGTGGAAAAGGCTCCAGGGAACTATCTGGGCTTGAAGGAAACATTCCACATCTTGACTGAGGATGAGTGATTTTAATTTTCTTTATCCTTTACTATCATGACCACATGTTCATGTTTATAATTGGAAAATATATTAAAAATATAAAATGGAGCTCGTGAAACCTATCTCATTAGGTTGTTACCAGAATTAAAGGAGCTTATACCTTGCCCGGTGCCCAGTACATGCCTGGAACTTCACAGAGACATAAATAAACATGAATTCCATTCCCCACGTAAGCTGGAGACTGATGGTCTTTTGAATCATTCTTCAAGTCACGGGGGTAATTGAATGCCCAGTTTCCTCAAACCAAATACAGCCAAGCACATGATGGCTGAGCAGGAACTCGGGGAGGAGGGGCAAAACAAAGGAGTTCATAAGATCCATCAGAACATGGGCCCAGCGGCACCACTGCTCTGGCTGCTTGGAAACATCGTGTTCCTGGGAAATGACGGTGCATCAGGACTGATGTAGCCCAGGGGCCGTTTGGAGCAGAAAACTCAGTCCTGGGGAAGGAAGACCTGGTGCTGTCTGGGTGCTGAGTGCAGAGGGGCCTCATCGCTGACTGGGACGGGGATGGTGTGGGCTGCCCTCTGGATCCACTCGAGCCACTGGGGATGCTCAGAATCCTGCTCCCTCTCCGGAAGCACGAGTACCGTGGCTCGAGCAGAGCTAGTCTCCCCAAACCATCATTCCTCCGCCTGCAATGTCCTCTCCTCCTCTCCCTAACAGCTATTTCCAAAAAATCCCTTTCAGATGCCACCTCAACTGCCATTGCCTCAGGAAGTCTTCCTAATTACCCTCCTTCTTTGTGTCATGGAAACACATTCATCTCTTACTTATCCTTATACATTGTCAACTCCTTGAGGGTGGGAATAAAATCTTTATATCCAGCTGTCTGTCTGTCTATCTATCTACCTACCTACCTATCTACTGATCCATCCATCCATCCATCCATCCATCCATCCATCTGAATCACCCACAAGTCTGAGCACTGGACTTTGCTTTACGCCGGACAAATAAACAAATTGCCAGTGTCAGGTCAATGGTAATGAACTCAGAGCCTTCCATACTCCCCCAGCAGACCCTGAACTAAATAAGTTCTATCAGGTGTTCTGAGCACTGCAATTGGTTCCAGTCACCTGGCTGCAGCCCAAGAATTTCCCCAGAGCCAATGCTGAGGCAGGGGGCCTCCTCCAGGAAGACCTGGGAATTGGCTACTCTCAAAATTTCCCAATGACTCTCAGGATGAGCCTCCAGCTCTCCTCTTGATGACATAAAGGAAGGGAATGATTCCATTTCTGTTTTTAAGGGAAGTCTCAGCCATGGTTGAGTATGCAAGGGAGGTGGAATGCTGTGCTCAGGAAGGGTGGGTAAAGGGGCTGGTGGGGAACAGCAGCCCAGCCAGCCCTGGCTGGGGAGGGGTGGGACACAGAAGCTCACCCAGAGTGAAGCCTTTTGGGTGCACTCCAGACCCCACGCCGTGGACCCCAAACAAGCTGCCAAGAGAAGCAGAGCCAGGGAACCCAAGTGGAGGCAGCTTATTTCATCAGCATCCAGTTGGTTAAAAATAACTTCACTTATTAGTTTAAGTGAGATCACCACAGGACTGGAAATTCACTCTCAGTGAGACAAAAGTACTGGAAGGAAAATGAGAAAAGTCTACATTCATGATGAATGTTCCACGGGCTCTGTTTTCCTTCTGGGCACCCGCCTGCCGCTTTTGGAGTTAGCACGCACAGAGCTGAGCGGCACGAGAACCACCAGGAGAAAGGCAACCTTCGGAGACCATACTAGACCATACTGCGCTGGGAAGTATGCTGCACCAGACCGCACGTACACTCCCGCAGGAGCCCCAAGGAGCCCCCTGCTCTCAGCTCCTGCTAGGGCACGGCCCCTTGCTTCAGCACTCAGATTTCCCTGCTGCCTGCGCTGTCAACCAAGGTCCCCTGAGCAGAACGGAGCGGAGGGCCATGTGGGAGCAGTGTACCTGCCCTTTCTCAAGGATGAAAGGCAGAGGAGCAGGGACAGGGCTCTCCCTGAGCGTCCTTGGGGCTTTTCTAGAAGGCCCAAGAGGAAGGGGCCCTCTGCTTCTAATCCCACTCAGCATGGCCCACCCGAAGCCTCCTCACAAAGCAGGCCTGCAGGACTAAGACTCCAGTCTTCTCCTCGGAGCCCCTCCCCACTGGCCTGGAGGCCAGGCTGGGTGCAGGCCAGCCGCCCTGGGAAGCACTTGGGCTCCAATGGGCTGCACACCACGTGACTTTGCTTCACACGTAGGCTCCCCATGACTCGGCATTTTTTGGTTTGGGGGCCTTTTTCCTCATTGTTATTGTTGCTTTTTTTTTTTTAGATTGTTTTGTGTTTTTGAAGTCTTTTGTTTTTATAGAATTTCAAAGTTACAGAAAAAAGTACAAGAATAAGGAGCTCCCATAAAACCCTTTAACCAAATTCACCAATGTGCTTTACTTTGCCCTGTTCGCTTTACTGTTGTTCTCAATAGACAGACAGAGAGGTACAGCTGTGTACAAATATTGGTATCAACACAGAATATATGTGAATATGTACGTATGTACATCTATACCTGTCATTCTTTTCTGAGCCATTTGAGAGTGTGTTGTAGATATGATGTCCCTTTGTCCCTAAAAAGCTCGGAATGTATTTCCCAGAGCAAGGGTATTCTCCTACATAACTGCAATACAGTTACAAAACCAGGAAAATGTAAGCACTGATACAATGCTATTATCTAATTCCTAATCCGTGTTCATATTTCATCAATTATGGCTACTTTCTGCTGGTCCAGGATATAATCCAGGATCACACATTTCATTTCATTGCCGTCTTTATATTCTATTTTAATCGAGAACAGTTGCCTAGTCTTTCTTTGTCTTTCTTATCCTTACACATTTTTTAAAAGAGTATAGGTTAGTCATTTTATAGGATGTTCTTCATCTGAGTTTGGCTCATATTTCCTCACAATCATGCATTTGGGGAGAAATACTGCTGACCTGAAGTTGTGTTTCTCTGAGCGCAACGTATCAGGAGGTGCGTTATATCGGTTTGGCAATTGCTCCGTTTTGGAGCCACCATCATGGCTTTGACCTTGGATGTTTTTGACCTCTGGCTCCTTGCACTACAACTCTGGGGAAAGGGGGCCACACGGCTGCAAACACGCGACCTACCTAAGGGCCTGTGAGGCAGAAAGCCCAGGCTATCCTGTTGGATGATGAGAAACACCAAGTTCAGTCACCCCCACTCCCCCAGCCAACAGCCAGCCCACTGCAGAAGCAAGGCCACCTACCTAGCAGCTGACTATAGACTCAGGAATGAGCCCAGCTGAGACCAGCAGAAGAGTACAGATTACTGGTGAAAAAAAATAATAAATGAACTAAATAAGCCTCTGCCTTTGGGATGGTATGTTACACGGCAGAAGCTAACTGAGACTTCTTATTTATCAGGGGAAAGAGAGAAGACTCAGAAGCCCTGTGTACTCATTTGAGATCATTGAAGAATGAAGGTTATGCTGTTTTTCTTCTGGCTTTGTTTGTCTCCCTTGGGGATCTGAATCTTTGCCGATGTTTGGGATTCAGGGAACCATGTAATTTACCTATATGATTTTAAAAAACAAACCATGGTCCTGGCTGGTGTGGCTCAGTGGATTGAGGGCCAGCCTGCAGACGGAAGGGTTGCTGGTTCAATTCCCAGCCAGGGCACATGCCTGGGTTGTTGGGGTGTGTGGGAGGCAACCAGTTTATGTTTCTCTCCTTCTCTTTCTTCCTCCCCACTCTCTCTAAAAGTAAATAAATAAATATTTTTAAAAAACCCACAGATATTGCTCTCCCCAGGCCTTTCCAGAACAAGGCCATATTTTTCACTCACTTGATTGACAGATGGTATTAGGAGACTCCCAACACTCCTCTAAGCAATCAGCAACCGCAGAACCCTTCCTGGAGGAAGACCCCCTAGCAGCAGGGAAGCCTACTGCTAACAAGCACCTGACAAGCACCAGCCAGGGCCTGTGGCCCTACTGTGGCTCCTTGACTTGCTCACTCCTCTGACCCCTTCCCTGGAGATTAGAATTTGGTGCCTCTGGGATGCAGCCTGAGGGTTTGTGTTTCTAACAAGTTCAAGTTCATCTGCTATTGCTTATCATCAGAGAGATTCGGGAAACTGCTTTAGAGAAGTGGCTCTCAAACTTGGTTGCATGTTAAAATCACCAGGAAACTTAAAAAAACAACAACAACACCACACACACAAAAAAAACCCAGTGTCCAGAATATTTATATCAGATTCTCCTAGGCTGGCACCCAGGCATCAGTATTTCTTAAAACTTCCCAGATGAGACCAGTGTGCAGCAAAGCAGCACCTGGGCGGATGTCCATGACTGATGGGTAAGCAGCTGTCTTTCTCTCCATCTGCATGAGTGTTCTCTTCCAACAGCTTGTGTTTCTGATAATGAAGGTGGACTTGATTGAGGGCGCACAACATGCTGCCCCGGGGATTCCTTGATGGCTTTCTCTCACTCAGCTGATATCCCAGGAGGAAGTTGAATTTTCCTTCCTAGGATCAATTTCCTAAATCTTATACATTTGGGGAAAAAGGGTTTTCTTTCTTTACATTGTGCCATGTACCATGAAGAAAGACAGAAGGGTAAGTTGTATCAGTGGCTGTAGCAGATGCGGTCAGGGGTTGCCCATATTCCCGAGATACCTTTCCCATGCCTGTGTACAGGGGCTTGTGGTGGGCACCTGTGTATCTTGGTTGGAGTGTGGCCCTCGAGCTACCGGAACCCTTTGCCTGTGCACATCACAAACCAGAAGAACCCAGGAATTTACATCTCCCTGAAACAGCCCTTAACCAAAGACTGACAGGTGCTCCCTCTCACCTGATCCAGAAAACCATGCTGACGCACAATGTCTCCAGAGACCCCTTGTGGGATGCCGCCAAAGTCACCCGCTCCCCTGTCTCATTGCCACTGTGGACTCTGCTTAGTGTTTCACTATTGCTCGGTCAGCTTCCTTCCCCTGTCCACTGCCCCACTGTCCTGCCGGCTTTTCCTAGGAAGTCACCTGACACCATGTTCAGGGAATCTTCACCTGAAGGTCCGCTTCTAGAGAACACAACCTAAAGATGGCAACCCCCACAAACACATGCTCCAGGACCTTGCCAAAGGCTCTGACACTGACCTTCATCCTTCATACAAAGGGCACTGTAGGTGCCACCAGGAGCCGGGTTGCTCTCGATTCTCACGTCGACAGCTCTCATGATTTGCTGTTCACCACTCCCCTTGCTACACACAGTTGTCCTGAAAGAGACAGAGAGGACACTGGGCTAGGGGTACGAGCTAAGAACGGGAAAGGACAGGCTTTTCTGCTATCAGCTTAGAATCAGCAGACATTTCTCTGATTCAGGAGCTTGGGATGAAAGTATCCGTATGGAAACACTCTCCCCAACAAAGGTCTGAAATTAGGAAGACACGGGGGTGCTCAAGTTGAGGTCATACGCATGAATCCAAGTTTCAGAGGCAATAAATGCATCGTGGATCTCTTCTAGTACATGTTTGCTTTTTATTTCATAAAATTCTGCTCTTCTCTCTTTGCGGGGGCTTGTTTTGCTGTTCTTTTTCATATTTCTTACAATGAATTGTTAGTTCATGAATCTTAAGACTTTTTTCCTCTTCAAATACAAGCACTTAATGCTTTACCTCTCCCTCTGGGTACAGCTTTAGCAGCACCCCATGGGTGTGAGGATGATATATTTTCAATATCATTCAGTTCCACTTATGTGCTAGTTTCCATCATAATTTTTTTGTTCCATGATTTATTTAGGGATATCTTTTGTAAACAGCAAATACTAGAGTTTTTGTTTTTTTTTTTAAATTCACCTGATAATCTTTGTTTTCTAATTGGAGCATCGCATCTACTTAATTTAATCACATATTGCTTTGAATTTAAACCTGCCGTTTTCTATTAGTTTTACCCATTCTTTCTTCCTTTCCTCCTCTCTTTTCTTTCCCCTATTTTGTTTTAATTCTTTGCCTGGCATTCTCCCTTCTGCTCTATTGGTTTGGAAGTTATATATCCTTCTAGTGGTTACCCCAGAGGTTATAAAGTTCCCTTGACTTACTAAAATTTAGTATTGCTTTTATCTTCTTCCTCAATGACACAACTTAAAATAATTAAAATGCTATATATTAACATACTTAAAATGCTTCCTGACTGATATGACATTTTTTAGTGTTTAGCATCATCATCCTTTTTTCATCCTTTTTTTCTTCTGTTCTTTATTCTGAATACCTTCTCTGAAATACCTTCCAGTTCACTAATTTTCTCTTTGACTCTTTTAAATCAGCTGTTAGATCTAGCTCACAAGTTCTTAATCTCAGTTATTGTATTTTTCATTTCTAGAGTTTCCATTTGGTTATTTTTATAGTTTTCTGTCTTCTGTCAAAATTCTTCTTCTTACTTCTGTATCTCTAAACATTATAAAAAGTTATTTTAAAGACTGCATCTACCAATGCTATTCTGTAGAGTTTCTATGGGCTATTTTTGTTCTTATTGCCGTAGCTTCTCATGTGACTGGTTATTGTATATTGCATGACAAACCCCGTACTTGCTAAAATTACTTGTGGAAATCAATTGTCTAACACAGTGTTATCTCCCTCTAGAGATGATTTTTAAAATCAGTTCTGCTAGCTATCTGGAGCATTGGAACTCCAGTTTCATCTTAATCCAAATTCATGGATTAAGGGATGTCCAGCCCTCAGCCTGCAGCCCAACACAAAATTGTAAATTTACTTAAAACCTTTTTTTTTTTTGCTCATCGGTTTTTGTTAGTATTTGTGTATTTAATATGTGGCTAAAGACAACTCTTCTTCTTCCATTGTGGCCCGGAGATGCCAAAAGGTGGGACACCTCTGACTGAAGCTATGCTGCAGGTCCTCTGAGGGCCTGTGTACTTCTTACCGCTTCCTTACAGCCTTGCAATGTCCCAACCCAAGGCAAAGGCACTCCCCAGGCCTCTGCCTACACAAAACCTGACTTCAAATCTCTGTTCTCCTTGTCCTACATCACTATCAAAATTGCTCATCAGCTTTCCGGCCACCTTTTATGACATCTGCAAAGTCTCCCAGGAGACGAGTGGCCCCAAATTCTGTATTCACCACTCTAGACCTCCCTACCCACTATGTCTGCTATGCTACCAACTGCAAGACGCACTGCGCATTGAATGCTTGGTTTTTGGTGGGGAGCGGGGGTGGCTGTGATGGAAAAAGCCACAGTGCGATGTGTGTACGTACTAATGGTTAGATACTTCTTGGTTCCAGTAATATTAAAACGGAAAACCTATTTTTAATATGCTGTGTGGTGAATATATCAAGGAAGTATGTTTGCTTTCCAAAGGATTATCATGGTAGCAGTGCAGAGATCCACTAAGTGGTCTTAGCGCTCCACAGCAAACCCAGAGAGAATGGACCTTTCCAGTGACTCGGTCCTGATCATTAAAGCCTTGGAGACCTAAGCCTGGCTCCCAGCTAGCTCTTCAGAATCCCTGGATGGCCTGGTTATCTGATGCCGTGATGGGAACAGACCTATGAAAAATGCCCACACTTGACTACATAATGGAAACATGCATGCACAGGACATATTTTGTCTACTTAGGAAGCTGGATGTAAAAAATATAAGGCGAGAGAATCATAGTTCCAGATTCGCTGAGGAGCTTTGGATGGAGCCTCAGTCGTCCCCTTTTCTCAGCGGCCGCTTCACCTGTGGCACCCTGGAGACGTGAGTCCCCACGGTGGCGTGTGCTTTCCAGGGCCCTCTGCCAGCCAGACATCTTGGGGGGCATCGCCTACCACAGGAGTCCTTGGAGCCCGTTCCTTTCTCAGTGGAATGGCTGCTGCCTTGTCTGAGTCCGACTGAGGAAGCAGTCCTCAGCACTCATGGGAAGTCTTCTCCTAGCTGGCCACAGGAATTACTTCTCCACAAGGATTCCACGGGTCAGGAACTCAGGGCACAGTGGAAACGGCTTGTGTCTGCTCTGTAACGTCTAAGGCTCCGAGCTGGGGAGACTTGTAGGCTGGCGACAACTCCACAGCTGACTGCTGGAATCACCTGGAGACATCTTCACTCACTCACACTGCTGGCAGGTAATGATGGCCGCTGGCCGGGACTTGGGTTGGGGCTACTGGGGAAAGGATCCGCTGGGGCTCCTCCACCTGGTCTGGGCTTCCTCAAGCACGGCCATCTCAGCATACTCAGACTTTTCATGTGTCCTCTCAAAAGTGAGTGTGCTCAGGAACTGGGACATGGATTTTTCCGACCAACCTCAAAAAACCCAGTATTTCTCCGGCTGTATTCCACTGGGGTTGGGGCAATCCTACGCTGTGCCCGATTCAAATGGAAGCAATGTGAAAGAATTTCTGGCTGCATTTTAAAACCTCCATACCATCTTCCTATTCCTATGCGTGCAGAGGCATACCCACAGACAAAAACAGGCAAAGAATGTATACCAGTTAAGTCCTGATCTCTGAGGTGGAGAAGAAGAGGGAAACTCACTTGGTACTTTATACATATCTATATTATTTGAAGTTTTTACACGTATTATTTTTGTAAATTAATAAGGAAATTCAAACTCACCAAGCCCAGAGGGAATAAACAGACAGAACTCCAGAAAAATGTTTTTACATAAGAACTTAGAACAAGAATGCCCTGGAAGCCTCTGCCCCCTGCATTTGGCCTATCCTGGCACCTCAATGAAACAATAATTTAGCCCCCACAGAAGCCCTGGTGGGGCCACGGGGTGAGTGGGAAGGACAGCTAGCCCGGCTCTCCCTCCCGACTTACCCCAGGGTGCCGTCCGCCAGCCAGCCCGTGGTGCACACGGCGAAGGTGCAGTCCTGGACCACCCTCTGCAGCTCCTCCGCAGACGCCAGGTGAGCGCCCCTGCTCCTGCAGGAAAGCCGAGCCTCCTCCAGTGCCAGCCCCCGAGAGCCATTCTGAGACTCCAGCAAAAAGAGCTTCCCTGTGTGGGGACAAGCACGGACACAGGCTGACTCTGGGATCCCTGGGAACGGACTCTCAGCGGACTTACTTTCCCGCAGGCACCCACTTGCCGGAAGATCCCAGTGCAGCAACCAGCCCCTGGCACTCATCCCTGGGCTTGGGTGTGGACATGCACACGCATGTTTCAGCCCATGTCTGTATTCTTGTTTTCTTTAAAAAAAATTGATCATCCGCTCTGGCATGTTTATCTGGATAAGGCCTTCAAATATTCCTTTTAAAAAGGTGTCTTACAAACATCGTGTGGCAAAGCTCAGTGTCCGAAGTTTCCCTGTGTTGGGTCCCTTGGTGTCCAAGGCACTGATTCAGGCTTCAGCTTTGCCTTCTTTCCCCTGCCCCAGTTCTGGGGTGACCACGTACCTAACAGGTTGATTCCTTTCTCTCTGCCCCACCATGTCAAAGCATCATCAGGCCCTTCCCACAAAGAGTTGGCTTCTTTCCGCAACCAGACAAGACAGCAGGGGCCGAGGCTGGTGCACCCTCCCTACAGCACATTAATGTACATGGGCGTGTGGTGGGCCCCGGACCCATGTGCAGATGGGTGAAATGAGAACATGGATTCAGGCAGAGGTAAAAGCTGACGCTAAAAGCCAAGGAAGCTTTAGGCAAGAAAACCGTGATGCAGCGCGGAACACTGTGGCCCCCAGGAGCCTCCTGGAGGGTGAAGCAACACCATGAGTGGCCCTGTGTGTGAAGTTTCAGGTAAAGGCAGGAGAGAAAAAACCCCAGTTAGAATGAGACGCCTCACTTCCATATGTCAGCAAAATTATCACACTCTATTAATTTTATTAAAATAAGACACTTTCCCATCATCTACTACAAAATTATTATAATAAATATAATAACCCCCAGCTTTGGGACCAAAAGTTACAACAAATGCAAACTTTTTCCACATTAAGCCTATCTGTGGGTGACTGGTGCTCCCTCAGACTTGGTGGAACTGTGCAGCACACAGCCTGAATCCCTGCACCTGACGGCCCTGCCTGGGGGAGTGAGCACGCACCCCAAGGCCCCTTTGTATTCCCAGCATTTACCGATCTGGAAAACACTGTTATGAAGTTAAGCTGAGGTTGTTTTTTTAAAAAAATATTTTATTTCTTTATTTTTAGAGAGAGGGGAAGGGAAGGAGAAAGAGAGGGAGAGAAACATCAGTGTGTGGTTGCCTCTCATGTGGCCCCCACAGGGGACCCAGCCCACAACCCAGGCATATGCCCTGACTGGGAATCGAACCGTGACTCTTTGGTTCACAGCCTGTGCTCAATCCACTGAGCTACACCAGCCAGGGCTAAGCTGAAGTTTTGATGGTCAAGCCCCTAAGCAAGGGGGACAAAAGTGAAATTCCAGGCCCTGGCCGGGTGGCTCAACTGGTTGGAAATGACAAAATATACTTTTAAATAAACCGTGGGTTCAAAGTTGAAACCACAAGTGAAATACAACATTTTTATTTAATTGACAAAAACTTGTGGAGAAACTGAAGCTGACTGAAGGGAAATGTATAGCCTCCAGTGTTCATATTACAGAAGGAAAATGGTTGATAATTATTTCAGTTTCTATCTCACAAACATAGGAAAAAGAACCTAAAATTAAAGCTTCTAAAGAATTAGAAGAATTAATAAAGATAGAGCAGAAACCAATGAAATGGAAAACAGATGTTTCATAGAGAAAATAAAGCCAAAAGTTGCTTCTTTCTAAAGAATGATAAAGTTGATGGACCCTTAGCAAGACTGATCAGGACAAAAAACATAAAATACAAATCAACAATATCAACAATGAAAGGGGACATCATTACAGATTCCATGGACGCCGACAAGAAAATAAGAGATTATTATGTAATGTATGATAGTACATTTGACAGTTCAGATGAACTGGACAAGTTTCTTAAAAAATCAAACTTAGCAAAGCTAACACAAAATGAGTAAGAAAATCTGAATATTCTCTTTATCTACTAAAGAAATTAAATCAATCATTTAACATCTTCCCATAAGAAAAACTCCACACACGTGATCTTACTACCAAACATTAAAAAACCAACCAACCAACAAACCAAAAAACCTTACTTTACAGAAACCCGTTTAGAGAACAGAGGAGGGAACAACTTTCAGATTTGTTTCAGAAACCATATAGGCTTGTGTGGCTCAGTGGACTGACCACCGGAAAGGTCGTCGGTTCGATTCCCAGTCAGGGCACGTGCCCGGGTTGCTGGCCAAGTCCCCACCTGGGGACATGTGAGAGGCAACCGACTGATGCTTCTCCCACACATCGTGTTTCTCTTCCTCTCTTTCATCCTCCCTTTCCCTTTCTCTAAAAATAAATAAATAAAATCTAAAAAAAATCCCATTATAACCCTGATGCCAATACCTGACAAAAATATTATAAGAAATAAAAACTACAGGCCAATATATTTCAAGAAGACAGAATCAATAATCGTCTGTTCCCCTCACTCCAGGCTCAGTTCTAAGTCATCTCTTCTCAGTAAAACCCTTTTCTAGGATTCCATCCTCACACGGTTTCGAAGACCATCCTACACAAGGACTCACGATTTTCTGTTCATTCCCAACCCTTTCCATTCATCCATCCACGTCTCCAACCCAACCCTCTCCCACCTGGATGGACAACTGAACTAGCATCCTATAAGGTCTTTCTGTATCCAATCTTGTTCTGGTCCCATCCGTTCTCCCTACATCAAACTCAGGGCAATCTTTTCAAAATGCCAATCTAATCAGTCACTCTACTACTGAAGACCATTCGATGACTTTCTGGCCTTCTTTGAATTGAAACAAAACTTGGCCTATGAGGCCCCGCGTTATTGCACTCACACCGGTTTTCCCGGCGTCACCGTGAACCGCTTCTACCTTGGACTCGTGGCTCCGGCCTTTCTGTCTCCTATCACATGTCCCATTTTCTCTGCTGCTCACAGTGCCTCTGCGCCTGCTATTCTTTACTCAGACACTCTTTCTTCCTGCTTTTTGTTGAGTTAATCTTATTCATCTTTCAGATTCTCGTACGCCAAATCAAAATCTCCTAGTACATGCCCTTGTAGGACCTCTGTCCTTTAATCTCACCATGCATCAAAATCGCAATTACACCTTTCATTCACACAATTACTTGCTGAATGACTCTCTCTTCCACTGGATTTTAAGCTCCCTGAGAGCAGGACCTATTTCTCCTCACCATTCTATCCTCAACACCAAGGGCAGCACCTAGCACATAGTAGATACTCAGCAAATTACCCGTTGAATTAATGACTCTTTTCCTGTAATCACTACCCAAATACAGTTCATTTGCATTCAGTTAGTATGAAGATTTTTCACTTTCCAAAGTATGTTAGAAGTACAGTGGCAGGTCTCTGTTATGCATGAGATGCATATCTAATTAGTCATGCGTAAACTAAATGTTTTTGATTTGAATTTATTTCACTGACTTATTTTTTAAATACATCCATGGAGTCTTTAGTAACTGATTCACTCTCTTCCAATGTCTGTAACACATCACAGTTTAACGGAACATTTCTCCTTCTTCCTTCCATTACTGTTGAACACAGCTAAATGTGGAAAGTGGTGATAGTTAAGCACATACAGTCAAGAATCCTTTCATAATATAGGTTATAACTCTTCGATGGCTCTATCATAAATGTTGGAGCTCAGCAAACGGAGTTTCTTGAAAGCACGTGTACCTGTAATCCTCCACGGGGGAGAAGGGAGAAGGAAAGACAGGAGAAGGGAGAAGGAAAGACAGGAGAAGGGAGAAAGAAAGGCGTTTCTGGCAGGCAGTAACAAGGAAACATGCTTGGCTACTGTCCTTACAGTCTCCTTGTCCAGTGAGATTTCTGCCTTCAGTTTTCTATGGCCCACATCCAGCCTGATAGGCACAAAGTACTGATCCATTAAGCAGTTACAGTGGGTGATCCTCTAAAGCCTCCTAGGTTGCAGAAATGTTTCTTTAAAAGGAATCAAAATTGGTACAATAGTATACGTTGTTTAACGGCTAATACTAGCTCCAGTTTACTCTACTTGCATTCTTTAAAATCAGTTAATTTTTATGACTCAATGTCAGGCAAAAAAAAAAATGACAAGAATTAACAGTGGATTGACTGCTAACAGTTATGGGATTTCTTTGTAGATGACAGTAATTTTGTAGAAATTGGTGGTGATGGTTGCACAACATAATAAATACACTAAAAGACACCTAATTGTACCTTTTAAAATGGTAAGTTTTACATGAGTTATATCTCGATTAAAACCTGACAGTAATCACTAAGAGCCTTTGAAGTTAAACATGTTTTCTAACCCTTTCTCTGGGACACGGAGGAATAAGACCTTCATTTTTAATTACAAGCAAAGAGTTCTTCAAGCTAGGACAAAGAACACCAAAAATTCTAAGATGGTATCTAGAGGTTTCTTTTGCTTTCCCCTTCCCTAACCGCCGTGTTTCTTTTTGTCAAGTCGTCTAGTTTCAAGCAACATTGTTTGCTAAATAGCAACGACATTTAAAAATATACCGTGCATCCTAAATCAGCCAAGGATTGTTCTCCTTCATCAATCTAATTTGCCTCGAGCTTGGTTTTACTAGAAACCCCTCCTGGATATGAGAACTGCTGGTTTCTTTCCTTTCCCGTCCTCCTGCCCCCAATCAACCAGGTTTTGTTCCAAGATCAAAACATGGCTGAACTAGCTTTTTGAAATCCAACGGATATAAAGCTATGATCCTGCGAATCAAGGGAAGCACTGAAAGCTGAATTCGGCTCAGAAAACAAACAAAAAGATGTGTGCCAAGTCTCAACACCTGCAATAACCTGTTACTTACCTGTATCTCTAGCCTCATGGCGGACAGCATCTTCACCTTGCACTCTGGGTCCAGCCACACTATCATTTATCCCATTTTCCCTGCCACTCGCAGCACAGGGCCTTTGCATGTGCTGTTCCCTCCACCCGGGACGCTCCCCTCTGCCATTCGCCTAGTTGAGTCCCACTCATCTTTCCCATCATCCCGGACCAAGCCAAAATACCGACGGAATCTCCTGATCACTGGCCTTGCCGTCAGGAGCACGTTTGATAGTCATGGAAAAGTCCCTCTCTGCAGAGGAGGTTCTGGGGCACTCCAGACGTGATTTCATTGTAAAGACCTTTCTTGGCGGTCTTGGGAAAGCTAGCGGCGGGACTGAAGGACCAATGCTCTGGCTTCCTCCAGTGCGTGAAGGAAGGGTTCAGAGGCACAGTGCGGGCGTGTGGGCGAGCTGAAACTCCGTGGGCCGGGAGAGGACGCGGGGTTGCAGGACCGCCGCTCGCTTCCTTCCCTCCCAGGCTTGCGGTTTTCCGGGCTCTTCCGAATGGGCACCCCAGCGAGCTCCGCTTTCCCCACCCGGACCCCAGGCACCGCTCCGGTCCCCGCCGCCTCCCTGGCACTCCGCGGACACTCACCATCCGCCCGCACGTAGAGGCGCGGCAGAACGAGCAGGAACAGGGCCGCCGTCCAGAGCCGGGCGCGGGGGCCGGGTCCCTCGGCAGCCATGGTCCGGGCGTCCACGGGCTGGCGGGCTCGAGCGAGGGCTCTGGCTGCGATCGCGGCTGCCTGTGCAGCTGCCCAGCGTGCGCCACACGGCTCTGCGCGCTTCGCTCTGCTCGCGCGTCGCAGGCTTCGCGCCCGGCGCGCGGAGAGGGAGGAGCGCGAACGGTCGGGGAGGCTGCGGACGCCGGAGCCGCAGCCTTGGGGCCCCGAGCTCCCGGGGGTCTTGTCCGTGGCGCCGGGGAGGCGGCTGTAGCGGGGCTCCGCCTTCGTGCCGGGCACCTGGAGGCCTCTGTGCCAAGAGAGGCTGCGTCGGACAGCGAGCTCCCAGGGCGCCGCCGGGGCGGAGGGTGAGGGCTTGGGGAGGCGCGGAGAGCAGAGGCTTCAGAAAACCCTCGCCGGCCTGGGGAACTCTCGACGAAAGGGTGACGCAGTCTAAGAGGCCGAGCTCTTCCCGGAGGACCGTTAAAAAACGGATGCCTAACTGTCGTTTGCCTCTTCACTTTCCAGCTGGCGTCCTCCTATAGAGGACGAACATTGTTATGAAAAAGAAGAATCAAGCTTGCCAGCCTCACTCTAAGAAGTGAAATGCGCGGAAGAGCGAGACTCTTCTTCCCTTAAAGCGTAGCTTGGAAGTCATTCAGATAGGGGCATCTTCTGGACGTCTCCTTCGCGTCTTTTCCAGGCATGGGGCAGCATTTCTCCAAAAACACCAAGAGCGCCGGTGGGGTTGGCACCTTCATCACACCTCTCAAACCAGGGCTCCTTGACTTGGAGAGGGCCTGAGATTCGGATTCTTTCTGTCCGTGCTGGGACACTACATTCTAAACAGGTGTCCCACTGAATTCTGCCGTGGGGGCCCGTGCCATGGATTGATTCCATCTTCCACCTCGCCCCGTCCTGTCTCCCAGCAACAGCACCATTCCGAGAAGGAAGGGGGATTTGCCTTCTTCACAGGTGGAGTATTAAGATCAACACTGTCATAACTGGGACACCAGAGGTATCCTTCAGTTTACAGATCCCTTCCATCTCCATGTACTGGTCAATGAATAGCTACAGCGTGCCCACAGCGCGCCTGCCCGCGGCGCCCCTGCCCCTGGTCTAGACCCCAGTGAGGCTCGAATCTGCCCTAAAAGTGCTCGCACTTACATAAGGCAGTTTGAACGGTTGGTGCTAAAAAAGCACAGATGATTGTCCCCGTGAGAATGATCTAGGACACCGACATTGAAAGACCGTCTATTTTCTTTTTAAGGTAAGATTGGAGATTGGGACCTGTACCTGACGTCGTACAGGTGGCATTTTTCAGCTCCCATCATTTTTGAGGTGTGCAGAAAACCTATAGCCTCCTTCCTCCACAAATGTCAACTGCAAGACTCTTACTACTAGAGATTAATTCCTTTGTAAAATAAAATTTTGCCTTGAAAAAATGTACATGCTCTAGAGTGTCAAATGCAGCGAGGCCTGACAATCATTCACACCTAAGTGTAAATGAATTTACTCGGCTACTTCTCTTCTGGCAGCTTGCTGGTAACCTAAGGAGTGGGACTTCTTGAGAGACCTTTTAAAGCCTGATTTTTGCTGAGAATGGAAAGGATGGGCAGGAAGACAGCTGCAAGAGACTGACTCACCTAGGAGCTGTGCCTCTTGTCTGCTTTTAACTTGCTGCATTTCCTGGAATCATTGTAACAGGCAGCAGTGTAACAGGCACAGGTGCTCCCAGCCTAGCGGAGGGGGACGCTGCCTGCCATGCAGGGCCACGCAGGGGTGGACTTGGGGATGGAGGGAATGGGGCGATGGAACATAGGCTTTGCAGTCACAAGGTCAGGCGACCTCTGGTTCCCGTGGGAGGATGAGATTGTCTTGTTTGAATAATTCCTCAGGCTGGGGGGGGGGGGGCACGGGACAGAAAGCTGCTATGCAGGAGGGGAAAAAAAAAATAACAACAACCAGAAACTGTGGCTGGTGCCCCTGATAAGAAGGGGTGTTTGGCTAGGGGACCTTATCAGTGGGAGGACAATGGGGAGGAGCAAGTGAGCTTCACCATTGGAGGCCCTCCTGATTGCACCAGATGTCAGGACCTTGGGGAAACAATTTAAGTCCTGAGCCTCACATCCTTGTTTATTAAATGGGGATAATAATTCCAGCCTCACAGAGTTCTGCTGTGATTCAATGAGAGGTCACAGCACACTGTAAACACAGTGAATAATGGACTAAGCAATAGGCTTATAATTCATTCTCTTTATTACTTGGGAGACACAACCGGGGAGAAAGAAGGTGATCAGTCAAATCCCTTTTTAAACATGTTAACGACAGAACTTCTAGCAAACAAACTAATGGTGTTTGCCAGCAGGAGACTTTCCTTGGAATGCTTTTAGTAGGTTGTACGTGGTTGCCTAGGTTTGCTTATGGTAAACAACTCTGGGATCTATGGATTTCTGAGGCATGGATGCCTAGGAATGCCGTGTATGTTCTAGAAGCATCTAAATAGAAATGGAGATATGCTGGGACTGAGATGACTCCTTGTGTGGAGCAGGTTTGTCACAGCACACATTTCCTGATGACGTCCTGTGTCGCAGTGTAGACAGTGACCTGAGATCTGAGGAAAACCTATGATGTGGTAGACACCTAACCAAAGAAATGGGACGTGAGAACAACCTAGAAGAAAGAGGCAGAAATGATGCAGGGACAAGAAAACTTCAACACAATAACCTCTCTGCCCTCATGGAGGTAAGAGAAGGCACTGCATTAAAAAATCTGGAATAGGGTGATGTACCAAAAAAAGAAGTGGGGGGGAGGGATATTCAGAGTGAAAAAAAAAAAAAAAGATTTCTTGGAAATGAAAACATGAGATGAGAGACAAAAAAAACTCAATAGATGAATTGGAAGTTAAAATTGAGAAAACGTCCCAGAAAATATATAGCAGAAAGACAAAAGAGTAGAAAATAGGGGAGAAAAAAAGAACACTTAGGAATACCCTTTCAGCCTGCACCTTGCCTTGACCTCAACCACGTGGTCCTTCCAAGGATGCCATGTACTTCCTCCAGGAACCTGTAGGTAATAAGTTTCTCTATTCCACTTTCCCTTCTTTTGTGTCTCTAATGAACAAATGCTAATTTAACAAAGTCACAACGTTCTGTGGAAAGCCCATGGTCTACCCAAAGGTTTCTCAAATTTTTTGAGATACTTGAGTGTTGAATTCCTGCCCCAGTTCTGGTTCAACAGAAAGTGACTCTCCTTTATTTCCACCCTGGGGTCTACCCAAATAGGAATTCATGTTGGACTACTTAAAAAAAAAACTTTACCAAAACTCCATTTATTTAAGGCTTTTACAAGAGTCTTTTATCAAAGGTTTTAGAGAAGTGGTGAGGGTTTTTTGTTTGTTTGTTTGTTTGGTTTTTTTGCGTAAATGCAAACAACTTAAAACTGAGCACAGTGGTGCCCCCTTATCCACCATTTCTAGTGCCATGGTTTCCGCTGTGGTCAACTGTGTTCTGAAATATTAAATTGAAAATTCCGGAAATAAACAAGTCCTAGGTTTCGGGGGGTTTTTTGTTTGTTTGTTTGTTTGTTTTTAAGATTTTACTTATTTATTCCCAGAGAGGGGAAGGGAGGGAGAAGAGAGGGAGAGACACATCCATGTGTGGTTGCCTGTTGTGTGCCCCCAAATGAGGACTTGGCCTGCAACCCAGGCATGTACCCTGACTAGGAATTGAACTGGCAACCCTTTGGTTCCCAGGCTGATGCTTGATCCACTGAGCCACACCGACCGGGGCACAAGTCCTAGGTTTTTAATTGCATGTTGTTCTGAGTAGCATGATGAAGTCTTACACTGTTGTGCTCTGTCCTGCCCTGGACTTGAATCTTACCCTTGTCCACTGTAACCACTCTGTATGTGCTCCCCTCCCGGGAGTCACCTGGGAGCCGCCTCAGTTATCGGATGACCATGGTAGTATTGCAGTGTTTGTGTGCAGGTAACCCTTGTTTTGCTCAATAATGGTCCCAAAACACAAGAGTGGTGAAGCTGGCAATTTGGATGTGCCAAAGAGAAAGCATAAAGTGCTTTCTTTAAGTGAAATGGTATGTATGTAGAGGACAAAGCACAGTTTATATATACATATATAGGATTTGGTACTATATGCAGTTTCAGGCATCTGCTGGGGGTCTTAAAACATAACTCCCCAAGACCAGGGGTAACTGTTGAATTAGACTCACCTGTTCTTAACAGTCCTCTTGACCCTCTGCATTTTCTGTGGTCATCTTCTTTAGCTCTCGCCTCCCTCTCTCTTCTTTTCTCTCCTTTCTCCCACTCCCAAATTCATCTCCTTTTCAATTCCCCTTCCTTCCTAGCTTCCCATCATCACATACAAAAACAACACTCATAAACATCCCATGGTGATTAAATGTGTAAGATGACATGTGGAGTGAGCTTAGACGATACCTGAAAGTTCCATTGTTTGCACTCAAAAGATTTTGCTGTGGTTAAATTATTTCAGAGTTCACGCATTTAAGATGATGTCTGGCTACGCACAAATCCCCATCCTTAGGCCCGGTCCTATCTATATGGTCCCCCTTGGCCTCTCAGGTGTAGGGAAAGCTGGTTCTCTATTCAAAATCTGATCAAGGATTCTATTGGCCTGGATCATGGAGTAGAATCTCTTGCTGTAATCAATAAAGATTTCAAAATTTAGTTAGCCTAGCTGGCCTCACTTATATTTTATTATGTCAAGATTTCTCCAGGGCACATGGAATCTGAAGGCTTAATATTGATCATAGTTATTTTAGCACTGAAGTAATGGATAGTGATTGTCCTAAATAAACTTATATTACTTCGGAACTAGAAATTTACTTCACAATGTTATGTGTGCACTAGGAAGTAATTACCTTTTATTGATCACCTATGATAACAAGGTACTTTAATCTAGATTTTTATTTGCAATTCTTACAACAACTCTACAGTCAGCTTGCAGATGAGAAATGGAGCTTTTTTCCATGTAGGCTCTGCAAATTGCCCAAGGTCACACAGCTACTATGGCAGAGGTGGGATTTGAACTCACCTCTACGTGATGCTAAACACTCTACTCTTACCTTTATACCATGTTGCCTTTTAGATGCCCTGTAAGCATTTTTCCCTATTAAATTAGGTTTAAATTCTAGAAAGGCAGAATCCTGCGCTGACTTTCTACGTCCAGGTGTGATTAAAAAATGAAAACAATAAGTAACCTATTGAACACCTTGTGACTGTCTAGCATGGGTCACTGTACTGTGATTATATATTTATGGGTCTATCCCTCTCTATGGGGATAAGGGAAGAGCCTTACCAGCTCTGTATCACCAGTGTCTACCACAGTCACTATCCCGGTGCCTGGCACATCACAGGTACTCAATACACGTCTGATGAATGAATGAGTGAGGCATTTTCCATGGTGTTATGGACACTCCACTTTCCACAGTCCATCTGGTTGAACACCTACTCATCTTTCTTGACTCAATACTAGCATCATCTCCTCTGTAAGGTCTTCTTTGTGATTCAGTCTACACTCTCCACTCTCTCCTCTGTGCTTTCACGGTATCCTGAACAGCTGTCTTAGGAACTCTTGTTCTGCGGGTGTGTCTCTCCCTCTAGTCTGAATGTCCTTGACAGAGCTCATGGCTTTTCCATGTTTTTCATCTCTGGTGCTTTGAGAGGTGCCGGGTTCACAGTAGGTTCTCCACCTATGTTTGATGAAGTAATCAAAAATTAACACCGATCTGTTGGCTTCACTCATCAAAGGACCCCAAGGAAAGAGCATGTCAAGGGTCACAGTAATGCTCTCGGTGAAATAAGGAACTTGCCAAGGGGTGGCATGGGTCTCTTCCTGCCATCTTCTTTCTTGACCGTGCCCTCTTATGTTTTCCTATCTCTGGCAGCTCATACAGTGCCTAGCACACACGGTAAGCTTCAACGCATGGAAGGAGGAATAAAGGAGCCTCAAAGGCAACATATACCAGCCAATGTAGAATTTCAAACCTGATGGATCTGAAGCAGTCTCACAAATCATGTGCCACCAGCCTGAAGCCACATAACCGAAAAATCACTGCACAATGTAGCATTTACATGCAGGCTGCCTGCAGGGCTGTGGAGGTTGTGGGCTGGGTCCTGAGTAAACACAGGCTGCACTGAAGAGCCATTGTGGGCACTGGTGGTTCTTTCAAGTTCCTCTGGGGTCTGAAGTTGATTTGCAGCTGGAGCCAAGTCCTTGCCAAGCCCCTCTCTCTCTCTCTCTCTCCCTCTCTTTTTTTTTTTTTTTTTTGGCAATTGAATTATTAACTAAAAGAAAACCATCCAGGGTGTAGGAGTTAGCAGCAGCCTGCCAATGGTAGGGAACTTTTGTTTACTCAGAGTGTTTGCACCTAATCGAATGAAAAGTAGGAATGAGCCCTCAGAAAGCGATTCAGAAGCCCTGGCCACAAAGAAAGGTAGGCTTTGGACTTGGCAGCAAGGCAGTTCAGGGAGGCCAAGGACTGGGGCTGCAGTCCTACCTGCCAGGATAAGACTTAATTCCAGGAGGGTGTTAGCCACAGGTTGCTTCTGTGCTGGCTTTTCAGGGACCCTGGCAGGGCTCCAGGGCGCCAATCTCCCAAATATCTTCTGCACTCCCCAGTGTGAGCCCTGCAGCTTTCACTGAAGACTTTGATCCTTACTGAGATGCAGATGCCACCCAGAGGGACAACTTTGCAAAGCAGTCAGAAGAACTGAGTTTGAGTGTGATTTTTTGCAGCTTCGTCCTATGGAACCATGAATGCATCACTTTACAACTCTAAGCTTCATTTCTTTGTCTGTAAAATGGGGATGATAGTGCTACCTAATATGCAGGGTTTTTGAGATGAATTTGTAAATCAAAGACTTGCTACATATCAGATGATATCCATACTAATTTCTATATGCACAGTACCTTAGCACATTGCATTGCTCTATAAATCACTTGAGGGCAAGGGCTGTGCCTTGCTTTGCATCTGGCCTCTAGCTCAGTCCCTGGTGCAGAGTAGGCAGCCGATAAAGGGGAGGTGAATTGAGCAAGACTAATCTGCAGCAGCAAGAAGGGTAAGGATACTCTAGTCTTCTATCATGTTTAACATTAAGATTCTCTCTTTAAAAATCTCAGAGTCACTCCTGAACTGCGTCTATGTCCTTTTGCTCTGGGAAAGCAGGGCAAGTGGACACCTCTGCTAAATTCCCTGTGGAACTCACATCCATTAAACACGATGGCTGCTATTCTGGGGACTATTCATCCCAGATCTCCTTTACACGGTCCATGTATCGCTAATAGACAGTCCCAGTGTACCCACTGGTGTACGTGTACTTATCAGGCTATGCACCCAAATCTTTGTCTCCAGAAGACTGGTCATCATGTACATGGAACATGGTGATAAGGAAGGAAGAACCTAACCTAATGGTGTGACAATGTAAATAGCTTTCACCTTAGCTCATGAGTTGATTTTGCTTCTTACTGAACTATAACAAGTCATCGATACTTTAAAATTTACTTTGAGAAGTAGTGTGATAAAAGGCCCCAGATGCCTGGCCATCAGAAAACTCTTGGTCTATTGTCAGCCTATTGTTGGGTTAATCATTCCTTTGCCCTTCATTTCTTGTCCCATAAAGCCCAGCAATGGCGAGGTGACTGCTGAGGAGACCTCCATTATTCCTTTTGGATCCCATGGCCCCTTTCTCATGCATAGCTGTTTTCTGTGGTTAGAATGTCTCCTGGGGGCCAAGCTGGAGTCTCCACCCCATGCTCCCCAAATTTGTCAGAGCATGGGACCAAACGTGGACCCTGCTGGAAAAAGAGTTGTCACGGGGTTATCTTGGTCCTGTCACATGAGGCCATCTGGAAGGGCAGAGACTTCAGCAGGAAGGGGACTGTGTAAGCTGCCCCAGGGCCAAGCAAAGAACTATAAGGGATCCCGAAATAAAGATGCGTGCATAGGGGACAACGGGGCACAAACAGGTGCAGAAGAGGTGACTTAATGCCAAGCAAAGTTGTGCATTTCAATAGTTAAGTGTCTAGTGCCAATTTCTGAAACAAAACTGTATTTGTAAATTTAAGTGATGCTGAGCATACCTAAAGTGGAAAAAAAAAAAAAACAACCTATGGACCCACGGGGAGCTGGAGAACAGGGACAATTATCCCCATTAAACAATATTCAAAGGAACCATGGGAGTAAAAATAAACTTGTGCTTTGATCACAATCCATGCATCCCCTTTGTTCAACAAACCAACTCACATACCGTGACCATGAACAGATTGCTTAGCTTCCATCCACTCATTCATCCATTCATTCATTCATTCAACAAACAACTCATGAGGAAACAAGAAGCTGAGAAGCAGTCTCAAGGAATATTCAAGTTGAAGGAGGTTGGTTGACTACCAAAGTCTAAAAATGAAGCTGGGTTGGGATTAAGAGAGAGCAGCCACCGCACATGGCAGATACTGTATAGGCCACAGGTGGCAAACACAAGGCCTGCGGGCCAAATCCAGCCCTCCACCTTGTTTTATCTGGCCTGGCACCTGGTTTCTCCCCTGCAGCAGTGCCGAACTCTCGCTTAACTGTTAAGGAGTAGTTACATTTATACAGTCCTAAAATTAAATTCAGCCCTTTGAAGGCAACCGTGAGGCTGGTGTGGCCCCCGGTAAAAATGAGTTTGACATCGCTGGTATAGGCATATGTCCCTGAGGAGCCCCCGACCCCGACATTGAATTAATGCCCAATTAAACCTGGTGGAAGAGCATCCCCACTCTCAGAAGACTTGCATTATCTGCAAGTCTCGGATTATCTGCACGTCTTGGATGGCTAGGCACGCCATCTGCTGTCTCAGCTCGTTTACTTTTTATGCCATCCAGAAAAAGGTGACTAAGCTTATTTTGATTTATTGAAAAGCATAGAAATAGCCTTGAGACAATAATTAAAAGCCCACTGTTTTTCATTATATTAAATTTAAGAGAGCATATTTTCCTGTCTATTGACTTTCAAGAGGGCCCTGCCAAATAGTCTTTGTAAGAGTAAATGAGCAAATAAAAGGATTGCTCTGTAGCTATTTGGACTTGGTTTTTAAGGAACTTTATCTTATTCGTATGAAAAAATAAATAAATTCTCAACTTCAGCGCCTCCAAGTCCCACAAAAATGCACAATGTGTGCCTACAGAAGCAAAAGGGAAAAACTGTGGAAAGAATGACTCAGTATTCAGAGCAAAATATTCTGTTACCAGTCAATGGAGGGCACTGTATGGATTGATTACGTAGTGATATTGACCAAATTACTGGGAAAGAATGGAGGAGCAGTAGGATCTTTTGAAATGCTGCAGAGAAAAAGCTACTATAGATGGAGAGTATTAAAAATGATCCCCAAATGCTAAAGAAGTTGCCTGGCAAAATGACTGATACGCCAAAATGCCCTTTCACCAGTACAATTCTACTTATTTTTCAAATTTTTAATTATACAAGTCAAAATAAGTTCATTCACCTTATTAAAAAATAAAAATGTTACATAAAAGCCAAAGGACCCTTTGACGATCAAGTGAAGCAAAGATGTACCTTTACCAGGAATATTCATCGTTATGAGTTTAGTGGGTATCATTCAAACAAGAATAGGGAAGCCCCCAGACATACTGTTAAGAAAACAAAGAAATTCACTGAATATACATTATGATACTGTTCATGGAAAAAACATACCCTAGACAATACTATATAGTACCTATATCTATATATCTGTATCCTATTTATGTTAATGATATCTGTATCTCTATAGGATATATATAGAACAGGTTTAAGGGGATTTTCACTTCTGGTAATGGTGAATAAATTATACATGTCTCTTTCTGAAGAGAAAAACCGTTTAAAAATCGCACAAAACTCGATAACATCTACTTAAAGTCCTCAAGCAGCTGATAACAGAGTGAATAACTGTAGGACTAGGAACCATGGAAGGGCAGGGGCTCAGGGAGGTGAGCCCAGTGATTAAAACCTCTTCCCCCTAGTGGGTAAGTGACTCATTATAGAGGGAACTGTTGAGAAGATGAGAAACGGAAGATTCTTGGGATAGCCTGTTGGGCTAGGGAAACAGAAACAGGACAGTTCAGCCAAGAAGGTGCGTCCCTTTGCTTTGTGTGGGGACCTCAACGCAACACATTAGTGGTAAGGTTATACAAGAAAAGGCAGGTTCTTGCAGAAATTGCAGCTCAGCTTTGAATCATTTTAGCCACTGAATTTGGCTTCAGGTTAACTCATAGTACTTGGCAAAATGTGGTGAGTGCCTACCAGAAATAAAGATCTCTCTAGAAGAAGAATACATCATTCTGGAGAATAAATTACTCTACAAACAATTTTGCAAATATATATCTGGCCTACAACTAAAACAAAACAGGCACACAAATGGTAAAAAGAAAAAAACGGAGTAAAACAAAAGCAGAAAGAGCAAATGATAAAAAGAGAACCACAGTGAAACTAGATATTGGAGCTGTCAAATGGAGACTTCCAAATGACTCTATTATATATTCAGGGAGATAAAAGATGGCCCCAAGAAATCTGGCAGAGAACTAGAAACTATAAAAATTTCAAAAATGTAAAAACTACAACTAAAAATTAGAACTGAAATGAAAAACTCAGTGGATATTTTTAATAGCAGATTAAATATTTCTGAAGAGAGATTTAAGGACCTGAAACATATGTTGGAAGAAAATATCTAGAATTAGCTCTGGCTGGTATAGCTCAGTGGATTGAGTGCTGGCCTGCAAACCAAAAGGCCTATGTCCAGGGTGCAGGCCAGGTCCTCAGTGCAGGGTGCACGTGAGGCAACCACACATTGATGTTTCTCTCCCTCTCTTTCCTTTCCCCTCTCTCTAAAAATAAATAAATAAAATCTTAAAAAAATAACATAAAAAGATAATATCTAGAATTAAGCATAAAGAGACAAAGGGAAGAATATATAAAATAAAAAAAGAAAATTACAGATGTAGAAAATGTGTGAAGATCAAACATATAACAAGTGCTAGAAGGGAAGGAGAGTAAGAAAGGGGCAAAAAAATTTTGAAGAGATTATGGCTGAGAGTTTTTCTCAATTGATAAAAGGTCTCAAGCCACAAATAGTAGAAGACAAAGAAAATCAAGAAGGATAAATGCAAAGAAAGCCATACGTAGGCACATTGTAGTAAAACCACTGAATCTCAAAGCCCTCCCTGCCCTCCTCCAAAGAAAAAAACTTAAAGTGCTAAAAAATAAAGAGAGATTACCTTCAAAGGGGAAACAACAAAACTTACAGATGATTACCCATAGAAACAATGAAAATCCAAAGACAAAATAACAGTATGTTTCAATCACAGAGGGAAAATGACCGCCAACGTAGAATCCTATGCTCAGTGAAAATACCCCTTTGTGAAGGAAGGCAAAATACGGACCTTCGGTGTTCAGATATACAAAGACTGCGGAACACCAGCATACTCACATTAAAAGAAATACCAAAGGTGTTCTTCTGGCAGAAGAAAAATGATCCATAAAGGAATATTAGAGATACAGGAAAGAACAAGTATTAATCAATACGTAAGTATAGGTGATTATTGACTGCATAAAACAACAGAAATTATATCTAATGGGGTTTAAAATGTTTAATAAAAACTAAAATACTGGCAAACAGCATATAAGTTGGGAGGAGAAAATGGAGTTAAGATGTTCTAATGTCTTTGTACTGTCCAGGAAGAGGTGTGCAATGGACCAAATGTTTGTTTCTCCCCACCCCCCAAAATTCATGTTGAAATCCAAACCCTAATGTGATGGTATTAGGAGATGGGGTTTCTGAGAGGTAATTTGGTCATAAAAGTGGAGCCCTCATGAATGGAATTAGCACCCTGATAAAAGGACCTCAGTGAGCTCCCTGTCCCTTCCACCCTGTGAGGACACAGCGAGAAGACAGGACCCTCACTAGAACACAGCTACGCTGGCACCCTGATCTCAGACTTCTAGTCTCCAGGACAAGAAGAAATAAAATTGTGAGAAATAAATTTCCATTGTTTAGAAGCCATTCAGTCTATGGGACTTTGTTACGGTGCATCCAAACTGATGAAGGTTGGCGGGGGGT
This sequence comes from Anoura caudifer, assembly GCA_004027475.1. Taxonomy (NCBI): domain Eukaryota; kingdom Metazoa; phylum Chordata; class Mammalia; order Chiroptera; family Phyllostomidae; genus Anoura; species Anoura caudifer. The sequence continues at coordinate 132,951 of PVKU01004778.1, forward strand.
GGGGGGGGCGGGGAGGAGGTATCAGTTTAGACTTTGAGGACATCTGACGTGACCAAGTCGGAGTACGTCCACCACAGATTATGTTTTATTGCAACAACATACTGTGACCAGAACAGAAAAAGCAAGTATGAGGTAACTCTGAGAAAGCACTGGATAAAATTTAATACACAGGGGTGGGCAAAAGTAGGTTTACAGTTGTGAGTACACAAAACAGTTTATTCTTGTATTACTACTTATTATCATATCATTTATTTGTATTATAATTGTAAACCTACTTTTACCCACTCGTGTATATTTAGTAAAACAAGACAAAATGAAAAAAAAAAATTCCCAGCAGTTAGGAATAAAAGGCAAGGTCCTTGACTTAATAAAGACACCTGCAAAAAATCCACAGCTAACATCAAGCTTGATGATGAGACAGTGAATGATTTCCCCCTATAACTCAGAAACTCCCAATCCTGGTTATCTATCCAAATGTTTTAAAAGTTAATGTTCACACAAAAAACCTGAATGTGAAATGCTTATAGCAGCTTCATTCAAAATTGTCCCGAACTGGAAACAACCCAGATATTTTCCAACAGCTGAATGGATAGACAAATTGTGGCACATCCATACAGTGGAAAACTACCTAGTGATAAAAAGGGAAGAACTGCTGATTCACGTAACAATGTGGATGAGTCTCAAATGCACTTTGCTGAGTGAAAGATCCAAAAGTCTATATACATTGTATGATTCCATTTATACGATATTTTTTTAAAAGACAAAGCTATAGACATGAAAAATAGGTCAGTAGTTGCTAGGGGGTAGATGTGGGAGAAGCGGTTACTATAAAAGTATAGAACAAAGGTGTTTTGGGGATGATGGAACTAATCTTCCTATGTCTATGGCAGACATGGTAGGCAGGTAAGCAAAAACCATGTAATGTTTCTTAGCAGAATTCAACGGCCTCTTCCCTCACTAAGCACTGGTGTTGGATTAGATTCCAGAGCTCCAAAGAAGTTAATTCTGCCAGCTTTTGCTACCTTAATTCTTACTGGGGAGACCAATTCTTACAAGGGACCAATCCCTGCAAGGGACCAATTCTTGGAGCTCCCCACTCTGCTAATTCCATGATGTCACTTCTGTTGCAAGTTCTTTGGAAAACAGTTTGGTACAAACCAGCAATTCTGCTCCCCATTATTCACCCTAGAGCAGTGACTCTCAACTGAGGCAAATTTGCCTTTCCAGCGAAATTAGGGAATGCCTGGGGACGTTATGGTTTTCCCAAGTGGAGGCATACCACTGGCTTCTAGTGGGGAACGCCATGGACACTGCTGAACATCCCATAATACATAGGATGGTCCCCTCCGCCACAATACCCATCTACGACAAAGGATTATCTGGCCCTAAAGGCTGAGAAACCTTCATCTAGAGAAGTGAGCACTCACATGCCAAGGAGAAGGCTCCTAACTGCATTGTTTATAATGGTCCTGAACAGGAAATGGCCCAAACAATCTAAATGTCCATCGACAGGCGAATGGACATATTCTCTTATATACATTCAGCTTTATAACAATTAAAATAAGTGAACTATAAAACTTATAAAAAGAAAAGCCAGAAAGTGTTTTATATAAATATTAACATAGTGGTCACTTGGAATGGGGAGCAGAGCTAAGACTGGGAAAGAAAGAACACATGTGATCGTCTGAGTTTCTGGCAATGTTCAACTTCTTAAATCAGATGGTGTTTACATTGATGTTCGCTTTTTAGAAACTGGACATTGATATTTTATTACTTTCATGTTTGTCTCCTAATAAAACAGACAAACGCTGCCAGTAATTACAGTTTTTCTTCTATTACACTCCCTACTCTAACAGGCCATGTTCATATTTGTATCTTCAGACTTACCATCCAGTCGTAGGATCCATGTTCATTCATTCAGTCAGTCAGTCAGTCAATCACCAATGTTTGTTAAACACCCACTCTAAGTCAGGAACTATTCTAAACACTAGGAACACAGAGATGGAACAAGGTAGACGTCTGGTATTCCAGGGTGAAGAGACAGGCAGTAATTCATGTGCCAAAACATTTTCGAGATCATTTCAAGGAGTACAAAGTATTCTGAAAATAAGACAGTTATGAAGAGAGGGTGACTGGGGTGAGAAAGAGTAACTGGGGTGGGAGCCTTTAGACCGAGTGGTCAGTGAAGGCTGCTGGGAAGATGACATGTGAGAAGATGACTTTTGCATCAAGTGAAGGAATGGAGGAAGACTATTTCAAATACAGGAAGGCGCTGTTGCTGAGGCTTGCAAGTGGAAAAGTGTTTGACATGTTTGAGGAACCTCAGGAAATAAAACGTGGCTAGCGTGGAGTGAAAGAGGGAAGGGAGGTAGCAGATGAGGTTAGCGCGGTAGGCAAGGACCCCCTCACAGAGGGCCTTGTAGACCATGGAAGAGTTTGGGTCTTTTCCCTGAGCTCCGGGAGGATCCACTGAAACACTGCGGTCGTGTGGGCTGTAGGAGGGAAGGCAGGTGGCGTGGAGACTCCGGTACACAACAGATGACGGCGGCCGTGATGTGGCGATGGTGAGAAGTGGATGGGTTCAGGATTTATTTAGAGTCCAGAACGTTTGTCAACCGACTGGATGTGAGTCGTGAGGCAGGGAGAGACTCAACGATGATTCCTACGTGTTTGTCCTGAACAGCAAAGGGGATAGTGGGAACATTTCCTGGGATAAGGAGGACTGGAGAGTAAGAAACTTGGATCAAAAGTCTTATTTGGGCTTTATTAAATTTGAGATGCCCATTAGACATTCTAGGGGAAACGTCAGATCTGCTGCAGATTATGTCGCTTCTTCACAGACTTAAAGGGCTGGGTTTGAAGTTGCTTTCAACCATATTAGAAATATTCAACAAACTGCCAATTGATTTCAGAAATTAACAGTGTACACACACAATGCTATTCCATGAATTGGCATTCAAAGATAATTTTTAGTTGAAAAAGTAGATTATTAAAAGTGCATACTTTTATATGGTTTAAATGGTTTGCTTCCATTTTTAAGAATACAGTATAGTATGTATTTGTTGGAAGCAGATAAATAGCACCTAAGCAGTGGTTACTTCAGGTGCTGGTATTTAGCGTGGTTCTCTTCTTGTACCTGTGTAAGCTGTTTCTTAAATAAAGACTCCATAAAGGGCTTTTCTAGCTGGGCAGTCTGCTGCTCGGGTATCTGTCAGGTGAGGGATGTCAAGGTGCTCTGGGTGATGATGGACCAGGTGCAAAGTAGGGACAGCGAAGAGACCCCGCCCAAGAGTCCAGGCGTGGGGGACCAAGGGGGCGGTCCAAGGGGGGGGGGCACCACGCCTTTGTGTCACGTGCTCGCCATTCGCCAATGGCAGTCTCCCGAGCCCACCTTGGGGACGGGGCGGGGCGCCCAGCTGGCGTCACCAGGACAACGGGCGTTGCCACCGCCTTGTGACTCCGGCTGTGGGCGCGCTGGCGGCTCTTCGGCCATGGTGAGTCTGGGGGCCGCGCTGGCCCGGCCGCCCCGCCCTTCCCGGCCCTGGCTGCGTCCCTGGGCGGCCGCCTGCTAGGTGACCGCGGGCGGCAGCAGGGGCGCGGAGAGGCCGGGCCGCGGCCTGCGGGGCTCTGGGGCTGGGCAGGGCTGGGCGGGCCCGGGGGAGGGGATCCCTGGAGGACGCGGAGCGCCCGCCTGCCCCTGGCGACCGCGACGCAGCTCCTTCTGCCGGTGACTCTCTGGGTCACTGCTGGGATCCCCCCTCCTAGTGGACAGCGTGACGCTATTTGGCTCTGGCGAGCCTGGGAAGCCACCCAGAGAGGGTGTGGTCAACAAAAAAAGGATATGTATCAGTATCATGTATTTATATTAGCACTACGTTTATTGCAGCCGATGGGCTTCCTGTCTGGTTTCTGCAGTTATATATAAAAATATGTAATACATGTGTATTTCTTATCAATTCATCCTTCTGGCAGGTCTTTTTTTTTTTTTTAGCATGTGGAGATTTAAATTTGTAATTTTGGAGATTCCCCTCCTTTTTTAGAAAATGGGGGCAGGAGGTTTTATCTGCATGCTGTACCCTCAGGAATTCATAGTACATTACCTGAATTCAGTCAACTTGAGAGTGGGCATACCACCTGGCGCCCATTAACCTCGTTTTTTAAAATTGGACTTGAAGACTCAGCTGAGATGTTGACTTAAACAGGACTCAGGAAATTGCCAACCATAGGTGTGTTTTCTCCAGAGGCCTCCAAAGTGTTAAAAAGAGAACAGAGCCCAACTCTCCACTTGGGGACACACTTTGGCATAGAATATTGGAGAGGGGCTGGGGCGGGTAATAAGGAAATGCCTATTTTTAAGAAACAGGTTTCTTTCTTTCTTTCTTTTTTTAAACCATCAGTAATTTAGTGTAGATTAGTGGAGGTACTAAGTTGAGAATGCAGGGTGCTTCCCAAGTGCCAGCTGGCCTTCTGGAGAGAAAAAGCTACCGTTTGGATCCTTGGCTGGCTGTTTTTTCTAACTAAGTGAGGAGAAGCACGGTAGGAAGAGCAGGTGTGTAGGGGGCATCTCTCACTGACTCTAGAACAGTAACTGGCCAGGTGGGGGGCTTGTGGATAACAGGAAAAGAACATCACCCACGAATAACAGCGAGGTCTTCTTTATCTGGTGTGTTTCTTTTTGATTCTGGACTGCTTTGAAGAGACAATGGAGCCAGCAAGAGCCTTAGAAAATGAAACTGATAGAACTCTTGTGTTTTAAATATTTCAGTAACTGTTATATGTTATATGTGAGAACAACCCTTCCAGTTAAGGAAGAATATTCAGAAATTAATGAAGTCTGAGACTTCTCTGAAGTCTCCTAGTCCTCCTGTTGTCCATTTGCTTTCTCTTCTCCTTCCCCCGCGCCTTCCGTTCTGACCCACAGTCCATCTTGAATTACGTGTGAATTTTGGAGTTTTATTTACTCTAAAATAAAAGCATTTTACTATAGTTGTATACTGGTGGTTGCTTTGCTGAACTTACAAATGCTTTGCCTTTGTTGTATCATTAAGCATTAAGAATTTATTTTCTGGAAGGGATTCAACTGAGTGAAAAGCCGATGCCTGAGCTCCAAGGAAGGTGGGGCATGAATGGCTGGTATAGAAGGGGGTATGAGGAGGCTGCCTGTACAACCCCCAAAACTGTATTTGAGATTGTAACATTTCCCTTCATGAAATGCTTGAATTTAAACATACAACTTTAGCAGTTGATATAAATGACTTTGCATGTGAATTTTGGAATTCTTTTTTTTTTATTATATTTTATTGATTATGCTATTACAGTTGTCCCATTTTCCCCCCTTCATTACCCTCCACCCTGCACACCCCTCCCACCCACATTCCCCCCTTTAGTTCATGCCCATGTGTCATAAGTTCTTTAGCTTCTACATTTCCCACACTACTCTTGCCCTCCCCCTGTCTATTTTCTACCTACCATCTA